>ML778853.1:1531337-1563838 GCA_009831015.1 Picea engelmannii | reverse complement strand
GATATAATAAATGTAAGAGGACTTCTTAGAAGGTTCTACTTCTAGAAGATTCCTCCTCTAGAATGTTCTTAGGTGATGGTAGCACTATATAAAGGGGTTCAAGCAATGTAATGAGACATGAAGAGAAGTATTCTATTTGGAGCTGAAGCTCAATAGAAGGATGCCCCCTCGATGAGGCAAGTGAACAGGAGAGGATCCCTTCCATAATAGGATCCATTGTATGGTGTTGCCCTACCTCAAGGGTTTGATAATAATAGAATGTGGTTTCTTCTATCTTTCTTTGTGGATCTATTGTGTATTTAGTATTTGTGGTTATTATATTGGTAGATCTATTCAGGTTCTTAACAAAAGATAAATTTATAACCATATTGGGCCTAAAAAGAGGTGAGGGATAAGAGATAATGATATGTTTAGAGGTCACTTAGTCTTCCAAAGAAGGAAAATCAAGGGAGAGAGAATTATAAAACTTAAAGGGAGAATGTTGCACCTTTTTTTGGTGACGCTGATTAGGGTTAGGGTTATTTTCATTTCGCTGGGATGGAGAGGAAGGCTCACATAATGGTGAAAGACTAGAATAATTATATGTCGAGTGATTATCGAGGGTGATAGAGGATATATCATTCTTGGATAAGGTGGGGAGATCAATCTCATGGTCCAATTTTATGTCGCTGGTTTTGATTGGTAGATGACACATTTGTCATCTGGCCTCATGGCCAGGACAACCTGAACTTGTTCTTCAATCAAATTGATAGCCTTTCCCCCCACATCCAATTCACTATGGAAACAAAAAAGGACAACTCTCTCCCCTTTCTAGATGTTCTCATCTCTCATCTTCTTGATGCCTCCCTCATTCACCAAGTCTAAAGGAAGAAAAATCACATGGATAGATACCTTAATTCCAGTTCCCATCATCATCTAGATAAAAAATCTGTTGTCTTGAATACCTTGATTACTGATGACATCTACATTTCTCACCCCTAATTCCCCACAGAAGAAAAGGTCCATTTAACCAAAACCATTCTATAAAATGGGTACTCTATCTCTCAAATCAATCGAGATTTCTTCTCCACCAAAAATTCTAAACCAAAAACCTCCTCAACCTCTACCCCTCCTCATGCTCTCCTATCTCTTCTTTACATCCAGGGCACCACATATCATATCACCAAACTTCTAGCCAAGAAGAACATAAAAAATGTGTTCAAACCCTACCAAACCCTTAAGCAATATTTTAGAACAACTTAAGAACAATTCGACCTGATGCTTGGCCAAGGTGTTTACAAAATTCCATGCTCCATTGGGAAGTATTACATAGGTCAAACTGGGAGAAAATTTAATGCCAGGATTAAAGAGCATATAGCTGATACCACCCATAACCAAATATCTAAATCAACTATGGAAAAACACTCTTCCACATCCAAGCACATTAGTTTCTTTGACCAAAAAAGAATTTCAGCCTTTTCTCCTCATTATTCCTAACATCTCATTCGGGAAGCCCTTGAAATCGAGAAACATTCTAATAACTATAATCGTGAATATGGATACAAACTTAGCCAATCCTTGAATCCCACCATTCATCACCTTGATAAATAGGTCATCCCATTTTCTGACATTCATGCCGATCCACCGATCTTCCTCACATTCATCTCCTTCCTCCACGTCTTCTTCACTTCAATTTCCACTTTACACATTAGTTTCATAGGTTAACCTACTTGGGTTATCCAAAATAAATTTTATCTTAATCCCTATTTAGCTCACAAATTCTTTTTCATAATCTCACCCCCCTTATTTAATGATTTCCTTTAATCTTACCATCATCCCTCCATGAAATTTTCATCTCTTTAATCATCATTCTTTTCAATATCAACATCATCATATATTTCTCTACCTTCCCCTCAAAAACATAATTATTTAATGATTTCCTAATATGATAATTTTTAAATTTTACCATTTACTAACTTCTTAAATATTTTCTTCCTATATATTGTTGTTATTATTTTATCTATAAACAATTTCTCTCTATCTTTACCTTAACTTTTAAATCTCTAATTTTATTTCTTTTATTAATTTTTTCATTCTAACCATTAGCTTTTACCTCCTATTTGAGTATCCCTCATAACCCTAATATCAAATACCACCTCTTTTAATTTATTATTTCATCACTTTGACCATTTCAATCCATTGTTTTTTCTTTTAAGTGGACTACCTCTATTAAATTAAATTAATTTATTATTTTAATATTTTTCTTTCCATATCCAATAATGACTACCAACATTATTTTCCTATCACAATAATTTTTTATGTCTTTCATGATGAGTGGAGTGTGCACTCAAAACTTTGGATGTTTAAATTACTCACACAATTTTATCCAACAAAATTTCTTCTAATATTAATATATTTTTAAATGTCACTTTTCAACTCCATATTAACCATTTAAGAAATTACACATTTCCCTCATATTAATAAATAAACATAATTTATTAGTGAAATTAGATTTTTTTTACTTTCAATTACTTTATATTTTTTTTATATAAAATTGATATAAAATTAAAAATGTTTTTTTATACATTAAAAATTCTTTTTTATGCAAACCATTTAAGAAATTACACATTCCCCTCACATTAATAAATAAACATAATTTATTAGTGAAATACAATTTTTTTTACTTTCAATTACTTTATATCTTTTTTATATAAAATTGATATAAAATTAAAAATGTTTTTTTATACACTAATAATTCTTTTTTATGCATCGAGGGTTATTTTTGTGCACCTTTCAATACAATAAACAACTCCAATTTAAATTGAAGCGGATAAATTTGAATGAAAAACTACCTCAATTCTCAATTCTAACACTAGTTTGTTATAAAACCTAGTTTAATTTCACCAAAGTAAAAGTCAAAATATAATAAAAAAATTTCTTTGTAATATGAATGATTTAGATATAAATAATTTTAAAATGAATTGATGTATTTTTAATGAAATCCCATAAATTAACGAAATTGCTATAAAATGTTAAAGACATTTTTATATAATATTAAAATTAAATTTAAGAGAAACTCATTACTCTACTTTTTAATATTAATGTTAAATTAAATTAATGACAATTTTTAAAACAAATAAAAAAGTGCTAAAATCATTGAAAGAACACCAATAACATAAAATCCACTTCCACTTTATTCCCTTCGAAAACAAGATAAACTTAAAGCAAAAACAATACACATGTGCATAAATTGCGAGAACAGATACAATGAAATAAGATCCACTTATTCACCATACACATGCATAATTTATAAAAACGATACACATGCATAATTTATAAAAGTAGTACAGATCAATTTGATCCACATAAAATATTATTAGGAGCATCATACTAAAGACCTAGCACATTCGATCCACATAAAATATTATTAGGAGCATCATACAAAGACCTAGTACATTCATATGGAAATTTGTGTTTGTTATAAAAATCATTATGTTAAAAATTAAAAATTATTTTTTATTATTTTTTTAAATTTTTATTAAATATTTAAAAATAATAAATTTTTGATTTATAATAAATTTATTAAATTAAAATTTTTAATTTAAAATAAAATAATTATAAGATACATATTTTCATATTTTTTTTGTTTTTTTATTATCACATATGAACATTTAAATTTTTTTATAAACACATTTAAATTCATATTCATATTAAAATCTTACTAATTGAAAATTAACGTATATATCGAATTTCAAAAGGGGATAATGAAAACGTTATGAGAAAACCCTTTCTAACCAAAGAGCCACATCGTTTGCCAACTCAATTTTCTCCTATCGAACCGATGTGTTTGGCACGTGGAATTGTCCCACCTTCATTTACTCAACGTTGTCCTTGAGAAGTGTTCTTATCTTGGTAAGACAGCGACGTGAGGAAATTTATAGTTCACCCACTTTCTACTTCTAACATGAATAGTGACTAGCACAACCACATAATTGTGGTTGATCAACGTTAAAAGGTTGATAAGATGAAAAGAATCCTTAAAAGAATATATTAAATTTTATTATTGATTAACAAATAAACGGTTGGGTTTCATTTATCTGGTGTTAATATTTTAATTTATGTTAATCTCTTAGGTGGCAATCAATTAGCTATCAAAGTAATTTTTAAATATGATTAGGTAAATGTAAAAAAGTAAACACATAAATGGATGTATTTATAATAGCTAGGAAGTTAATGATTGAAATCACAGCCATTTATTTTGTGTGATTACTAAGAATATTCCAGCCATATTTAATCATGTCCATAGAAAACTTATTAAACACTAAACTCTTATTAAATCTGCCCATTGTCAATAGGTGTACGCCTTTCGGCGTAACTAGCACAGTCGCTAATTTGCTGCTGGTGAACGTCGAAAGACTTACTACTTGTAAGATGAAACAAATATTATGAAGAATATAAAACGACTGAAGAATAAGCATGTGAAGTTTGTGAGGTAATTGTGAGGTAAGATGAAACAAACGTGCCCAACCACCGAAACGATGGAGCGGTAGAGTAAGATCACACCGTTATCAAAAGCCTGCGCGGCCTGCTCGATTGTAACAAACTGTAACAAACATGCCCAGCCACCGAAACGATTGATTGTAAATATGCAATTGTCATAAGTAAACGTGTCACACATATAAATTTAATACTGTAAAATGATAAAAAGTTAATAGTGGAGTAAATTTGTAATTTCAATTAACTTTGTTAATTATTTGAACGTGACAATTAGATAGTCATACAGTAATTTTTTAATCATATTAACTAAATGTTAAAAAGTAAACAAGATAATGAAGTTTTTAAAAATGCTAGAAAGTTATGAACATGAGATCTCGTTCATTGATTTGGAAGGACGACTAAGAATATGCTAGCATCTTCAATTGATAACAATACGATTGAAATTTATGGTTAAAAGATCATTAAATGTGCCCATTGTCAATAAGTGTATGCCTTTCGGCGTAATTAGAATCCATTACCACTAGCCAAATCACATGCACCATCAATAATGATTTGAATCATGAATAGTGATTAGGATAGTGTTGCATGCCATTACCACTACCCAAATCACACCCACCATCAATAATCATTTGAGGAAATTCTCAATCCACAACAATACTGTGGTGTAAGTATATAACTTTTTAGTTATGCTTTAAGTTAGATTTAGAAATAAATGAAAAAATATTTAACAATGATTGCTAATACTAGGATATTGAGATAGTTAAGTGTTAGGTAAAATATTTTTTCTTTTATTTTTAGGTAAAATGTGTTTCTTTAATATATATTGTAATTATGTAAGACATGATTATGTTTTAAACATAAAGTGATTAGATGATTTTTTTTTTACTTAATAATAATGACTATATTGATTTGTGGTTTGACATTTAATTGGTCCACAATTTTTATTTAAAGGACATGGATAATCATTTGCTAATGATTGTTTGCCAGAAAATCATACATAAATTATTTTTCTTTTGCATTAATATATTTCGTCAACTAAGAGCATTGGATCACGTTGTGTATTGTGTTCCTATTTGATGGTTTTAAACACAAATCAATTGGTGTATTGATCTTTGATCCATTTGTGTGGGAGGTAATACTAATTTGTTCAACTTATTTGGATAACCCTATTTATTAAACATCAAACATGGCATCACGGTATCAGAGTCCCAATGAAGACCCACTCTTGTTGTTGATTGAGATCCTAAACCTCTAACATTCCATGCATTAGAGGACTTCTCGATTTTGCTAATTATGAGCATTTCTAGGCTAAACGAACAATTTGAGCGTATCTCAAGTGTTATTTTTAGTTGTAAACCCTTTTTGTTTCACCTAAAAAGGTTTTCATTCACCCAAGTCATATTCATTTTAATATGATCAAAAGGTATACACTTTCATTATGATTTTTAAAATCTCTTTGATTATGTCTTAACATTTCATTCTATATTTTTTAATTTTATTTCTAGTTTCCTTGCTTTATAGTCGATGTATTCTCTTAATCTAGTGCCTTGTGTGATTTCAACAAGTTGGAAACAAAGAGGAAAGTGTTTTTATTTCCTATGTATGTTCTTTTCCCCACACTTTCATTGATCTTGGAGCTCTTGGAACTATTCAAATTGTTTTTATAGTCTTAGATCGAAATCACCCAAACTCCCTACATGTATGTTAATTTTTTTTTTGATAAATACAATGGAGAACCATGGGACATAACTAATCTAAGCATTATATCAATAACACCCATTATGATAGGAAATCACAAACAAATCTCATTTTATATGGCTTGGGCCTCAATATACATAAATCACATGGATTGACTTTAGAAAGATAATACTTGATAATGGTAATGTGGATAGATGGTCCAAGAGGATCTAGGAATGGTCACAGAGGCCCAGAAAGATCCAGAACATCCATAGAGGTTCAGAATGGCTCATAATTTATCAAAATTCAAATATTTCAAATTTTCTTTAAAATTCCATCAATGTGTAACGCTTGACGTTATATTTCCAACAATGCAAATTTTGCCTCAAATAGAATTCGTATGCAAATGTTATGAGTGGTCAATGTTTGGGTCAAACCCTCAAAGATCAAAGGAAAAGTAAAATAAGTGACACGTGTCACGACTGCAAGGGTGAAACATGGCACATATTTATTGGAAGGTGACTGGGCAGGGTACAACACAAGTAGATCAATCATTGGTTGACAAGTGGTCCAAATTTTGAATGACATGTGGCAATGGAGAGCGAATGAGAGGCTGTCACGTGGCAACCTCGCATTGGCCAATATGATTAATATGTATTAAGATTTATGGAGTCGATTAATATTGAACCCATGACCTCCATAAGCCTTAACATAGCCCCCGCTACCAACATGCCACACAATAGTTCTTAACCTATATACAACAAACAATATATATAAATTAATGTAAAGGTTCATTTGGGCGGCTAAAGGGCCAAGGGCCTAATCCCTCGACCCTTATCCCTTAGTCTGTGGCCATACCATATAATTGTTCCACTAAAACACATGGCTATCAACAAATTTTGTGCGAGAGTAATAGCCATATGTATCGAACTATGGAATATGTGCTTCGTGTGTGGGCCATATATTATATTATGTATGTTATTTATAACCTATATTATATTAAAATAAAAAAGTGCATGAATATATGGTAGTTAGTGGGGCCTGAACCCATGACTTACCATATACATATATATTGTTTAACCAACGCACCAAAGCGTGGATTTGTTTAAAAAACCCAACTAATTTGTATTTATTGTCGACCTTAATTTTCAAGATTTAATTAGAGGCGCAACCTATTTAATGGTGCATGACCCAAGGCTATGGACACAATTAATTAATGTTGAGTGGACTCATAATTCATGCCCAAGGGTACACAAGTTTTGATGTTACATCGTAAAGTGTGTTGAGGGGTACGTTTACGGAATTTCAAGTATTTTATATCAATTTTGCATGATTTTTCACCAGGAATTCAACTATGCACTATGTTTATGCATTTGAGAAACATGTAAAAAGGTTATTTCAAGTTCAATTATTTTCAAGTTATTTATTATTAAAGTATATTTGGTTAGATAAGTTCTTCACATGTAATTTGAAAAATAGTCAAGCGATCATTTTATTTCGAAGATCACGTAGATGTTTATGTGTATTTAAAATTATCAACATTTAAGCATTTTTCGGATCAAGTTGGTATCAAATAAGGTTTGACAAGTATTTTGCAAGTTAGTGCTTACTAGAGAAAAAATCAAAGTTGTTAAAGGAAAACTTGCAAGTTATAAGTCCAAAATTGGAAAGAGGTTTCGACAACATAAGATGGCTTCTGAAAAATATGGTGTGCATTCATATCTTCCTCTCACTATTATAATGTTTAACCTTACTAAAACTAATAAGGTGTCGGTAAAAGCTACACACATAGAGGGTAGTAAGGGTAAGGACATGAGCCAAGATAAGAAGCCATTCAAGTTCGAGAAGAAACCGATAGGTAAATGGAAGAGTAAGAAGTCATCCAAAGTGAAGCAAGTTGAGGGAATACCTACATGTTCCCATTGTAAGAGAAAGGAACATGAGGAATCACATGGTTGGAAGTTGCATCTAGATCTACGACCAAACAAATTCAAGGATAAAGGGAAGAAAAAGATTGTTTCATCAACTCATCAAGATCTAGGGTCATACTCTAGAGATGAATCCAAGATCATGGCCATAGGAAGCAAAGATATATCAACTATGAAATAAAATTATTCAGTTCAATCTACCAAGATGGAAAATGATATTGATCAGAAGAAAATGAGAGATATTTTTCATGTCAGAGTTATAATCAAGCATACAAAGGTAGATAATTTATTCAACAGTGGATATCAAGCTAATCTAATATCTGAAGCAATTGTTAAGAAACTGTGATTGAAGAAGACACCTCACAAAAAGACATATCCATTAGTTTAAGTGTGTGATGATGCTAAGTTGTAGGTAACAAAGTAGTGTAAGATTAGGTTTTCAATTACAACTAAGTTCTTTGACGAGGTTGAGTTAGATGTTGCGCCTCTTGACATTTGTGACTTTGTCTTGGGTATACAATATCTATTTGACAGGAGGGTTGTGTTCTATCGAGAAGAGAATAAATATCACCTTCTTAAGGATGGGGTAGAATATTTTTCCATAGATCATCGCATCAAAAATTATTTTTATTTAGTGAGAACAGGGAAAATCAAGAGACTTGTGAGTGCAAGTAAATATTTTTTTCTCATGATAATGTAACAAGAAGATGAAGATATAACAGATACTTTAGCAGGTTGTGATCCAAATCATAAAGATGAATCGATAAAAATCATATCTAATTATGATGAATTGTTTTAGAAACCTACAGGGTTGCCTCCTAAAAGGGAGGTTGAACATGAAATACATTTGCATCATGATGCTCCTCTTCTGAACATTGGAATGTACGGGTCATCAGTAATAAAAAATGCAAAAATCAAGAAGCAAGTTCAATAGTTGCTTGATAAATGAATCATTAGACAAAGATTCTCTTTGTGTGGTTCTCCTATTGTATTAGTTCCGAAGAAAGATGACACATGGAGGATGTGTTTTGATTTTCGAGCCCTGAAAAAGATTACGGTAAATAATCATCATCCTCTTCCCAGAATAGATGATCTATTAGATTAGTTAAATAATGTTGTGCATTTCACTAAGTTGAACTTTATAAGTGGTTACCATCATATCAAAATTGTAGAAGGATACATATGGAAGACTTCTTTCAAGACCAAGCAAGACTTATTCGAATGGTTGGTTATTCCATTTGGGTTATGTTGGTTGTGGAGCCTGATTATCTTCCAGATTCAGAGGTCTTTGTTTTCAATAGTGTTTATACCCCATGAAGACTTTACACCCTAGAAGAATGTACACTCTTCCACATGTGGGAGTGCAGAGGGGGGTTACCCCCTCTGCGGGGTCCGACGGTAAGCGAGCCCCCAATGGGGGTTCGGGGGCAGCATCCCCCAAAGGAAAAATTGCCTTGTAAAAGTATATTGTAATTTCATTGTAAATCTGGACCGTTCATTATAAGGTCGCAGATCTAACGGTAGAAATTGTGTTAGGGTTTTTTTCCTTAGAAGGAAACCCTCTTTTATGAGGGAAATGTATTGTGGCTAAGGATGATAACTAATATTGTATTATGAGATAGGAGACTGTGAGAGAACGAAGAGGAAGTTACAACAGGTTTGTTGTAGGTTGTATCCCTTCATTTGCTGGATAATAATAAAGTAAGGACCTGACAATTTCTCTCGTGGACGTAGCCCACACTGGGTGAACCACGTATATCTATGTCTCTACTGTATTGTGTATCTTCTGTATTTTATTTTTGCGTTTGTTTTATTTTATTTCTCCGCGATCCTGTTTTTCTAATAACTGGTATCAGAGCAAAAGGTAACTCACAGTAAAAGAGGGTTCTTGTTTCGAGTGGGAGCAATATCGAAAGATGGAAAGTTTAGGGTAGAAAAATTTAACGGCCAAAACTACAAGTTATGGAAGATGCAGATGGGATATTATTTATATCAAAAGGATCTATTCCTACCATTGGGAGGAATAGAAAAGAAGTTGACGACTATGAAGGATGAAGAATGGGAGATTCTTGAAAGAAACGCTCTAGGAACGATACGGTTGGGCCTGCCATCATCGGTGGCTTTCAATATTTTGAAAGAAAAGACAACGAAGGGTTTGATGGATGCATTGTCTAGATTGTATGAAAAACCCTCGGCATCCAAAAAGGTATTTCTAATGAAGAGATTATTTAATATGAAGATGTCAGAAGGTGGGTCTGTTGCAGATCATTTAAATGAATTTAATACAGTTACTAATCAACTAAGTTCTGTAAAAGTGGACTTTGATGATGAGGTTAGGGCTCTTCTAATCTTGTGCTCATTGCCAGAAAGCTGGAACGGCTTGGTCATGGCTGTAAGTAACTCTGTCTCTAGTTCAAATACTTTAAAATTTGATGATCTTGTTGGTGTTATCCTTAGTGGAGAAATGTGACGAAAAAACACAGGTGAGACATCAGGTAATGCATTGAACATGGAGAGCAGGGGAAGACAAAAGGATAGAGAAAAGGGCTCAGGGAACCACAAGAATTCTAGGAAGGGAAGATCCAAATCCAGACTTGGAAAGATAGAGTGTTGGAATTGTGGGAAGAAAGGACATCTGAAGAAAGACTGCAGAGCTCCAAAGAAATAAAGAGATGGACAACAAGAGAGAAATAAGGAAGCACATGTAACAGGTGATGTGTTACAAGATGCTTTGATTCTTTATGTAGATAATATTTCTGAGTCTTGGGTGGTAGATTCATGGGCTTCATTTCATGCCACACCCCATAAGAAATTTTTTCTAGATTATGTTCAAGGTGATTTTGGACAGGTTCATTTGGGTGATGATGCACCATGCAAAATTGTTGGAATGGGAAAGGTAAAAATAAAGAAAATAAATCGAAACCAATGGTTGTTGAAAGAGGTAAGACATGTTCCAAATCTAAGGAAAAATCTAATTTCAACAGGACAATTGGCAAGTGAAGGTTGCATATCCATATTTACAGATAAGACATGGAAGGTCATCAAAGGATCATTGGTGATAGCAAAAGGAGAGAAGGTAGGTACATTGTATTTATGTACTGGTAGTACTAACTCTTGTATCTCTTTATCTTCTACAGGAGTGGATACAACACTGTGACATCATAGGCTTGGACACATGAGTGAGAAGGGGATGCAGATACTTCACAAAAGAAATTTGTTGCCAGATCTTAAACAAATTGATTTGGACTTCTGTGAGTATTATGTTTATGAAAAACAAAAGAGAGTCAGATTTATTAGAGTCGGAAAAGAAAAGAAGAGTGAAAGGTTAGATCTTGTGCATACAGATGTATGGGGACCAACTCAGGTATCATCTCTTGGTAGCTCTCGTTACTATGTTACTTTTATTGATGATGCAACTAAAAAAAGTTGGGTTTATTGGATTCGACAAAAATATAATGTTTTTGGTACTTTTAAGAAATGGAAAGATTTGGTTGAGAATGAGACACGACAAAAGTTGAAGTGTATCATATATAATAATGAAGGTGAATATTGAATCAAGGAGTTTTATGATTATTGTTCATACCATGTGATTCGTAGAGAGAAGACAGTTCCAAGAATACCACAAGAAAATGGTGTGTCAGAAAGGATGAACATGACAATCATGGAGAATGCAAGGAGTATGAGATTGCATGTTGGTTTTCCCTTACAGTTATGGGAATATGTTGTAGATATTGTTGTTTACTTAGTAAACATAGGACCTTCAAGCTCTTTGGATGGTACAATTCCAGAGGAGGAATAGACAGAAAAAGGTAAACTAATCTTTTTTGAAGACTTTCGGTTGTGAAGCATTTGTCCATATTGATAAAGAAAATAGAACACAGTTTGAGGCAAAATCCAAGAAGTGTACCTTTATTGGATACGATGTTAATGATTTTGGTTATCTCTTATGAGACTATGAAAATAACAAAATCATTAGGAGTAGAGATGTTATATTCAATGAGAAGGTCATGTACAAATATCAGTTGTAGGGAAAGAAACAGGAAAAAGAAAAACCAGAATACACAGTGCTTGATGAGATCACTGGAAAAGAAATTCCAAAGGAACCAGAAAATCAAAATGTTCAACAACAGGAGCAACAAGTACCTCAAACTCCTGCAAGTGTAGTTAGAAGATCTACCAGGTTAAGTATACCCTCTGAAAGATACTCTCCTTCATTGTATTATTTATTGTTGTCTGATTCTGGTGAACTAGAATGTTATGAAGAGGCAATGTAGGTAGACACCAAAAAGAAGTGGTAGCAAGGCATGAAGGAGGAAATGGATTCCTTGGTAAATAACCAGACTTGGGACTTGGTTCAGTTTCCTGCAGGAAAAAGAGCATTGCAGAATAAATGGATTTACACGTTGAAGGAAGAAGATGGAGGAGAAATGCATTACACGGCTAGACTTGTTGTAAAGGGGTTTACACAAAAGAAAGGTATTGATTTTGATGAAATATTTTCTCTTGTTGTTAAAATGAATTCCAATAGGACTATTTTGAGTCTCGTGGCAGTAGAATATTTTCATCTTGAACAATTAGATGTAAAAACAACTTTTCTCCATGTGGATTTGGAGGAAGAAATTTATATGCAACAACCACATGGGTATGAGGTCAAAGGGAAGGAGAATTTGGTATGCAGGTTGAAGAAGAGATTGTATGGCCTAAAGCAATCTCCAAGGCACTGGTATTTGAAGTTTGACAGGTTTATGACAGAATAGGGTTATAATAGATGTCATTCTGATCATTTTGTTTATTTTAAAAAGCTAGAAAATGGAAGCTATATTATCTTGCTATTATATGTAGATGACATGCTTGTTGCAGGGTCTAATATGTAGGATATAAATGTGCTCAAGCAGAAATTAGCTAATTCATTTGCGATGAAGGATTTGGGTGCTGCAAAGAAAATCCTTGGTATGAGAATAACAAGAGACAGGAAAAATCGCAAATTGGCATTGTCTCAAGGTGAGTACATAGAGAAGGTGTTGGAAAGGTTCAGAATGAAGAACGCAAAACCAGTTAGTACACCTTTGTCCAACCATTTAAAATTAGTAAAGGAAATGTGTCCCAAGACACAGGAGGAGATATAATACATGTCCAGGGTCCCTTATTCATCAGCAATTGGAAGCTTGATGTATGTGATGGTTTGTACAAGACCAGATATTGCACATGCAATGGGAGTTATGAGCAGGTATATGAAAAATCCAGGTAAAGAACATTGGGAGGCAGTAAAGTGGAATCTCAGGTATTTGAGAGATACTACTACAAATGCATTATGTTTTGGAGGTTCAGACACTGTTCCTACAGGGATATGTTGATTCAGATATGGTAGGGGATAAAGATAGAAGGAGGAGCACCACAGGGTATGTTTTTACCATAGGTGGAACAAAAGTAAGTTGGATTTCAAAACTGCAAAAGGTTGTTTCACTTTCAACAACAGAGGCAAAGTATGTTGTTGCTATAGAAGCTAGTAAAGAAATGATTTGGTTACAGAGGTTTATGGAGGAATTGGGAAAGAAGCATGAGAATAACATGTTGTACTGTGAAAGTGAGAGTGTCATTCATCTTTCAAAGATATCATCCTTCCATTCGAATACTAAGAATATACAACTGAGGTACCATTTCATATGATCTATCTTGGAAGATGTACATTTGAAGTTGGAAAAGATACACACTAGCCATAATCCTACAAACATGTTAACAAAGGGAGTAACTAGGGAGAAACTAAGTTCTTTCTCAGTTTCAGTTGGTCTTCAAGCATGAAGTGAAGATGATAAATTTTCCAGGTCCAAGAAGTTTCATAGTCCAACAGATACAACAACGGTGGAGTTGTTGAGATCAATCTCCAAGTGGGAGATTCTTGGTTGTGGAGCCTGATTATCTTCCAGATTCATAGGTATTTGTTTTCAACCATGTTTATACCCCATGAAGACTTTACACCCCAGAAGAATGTACACTCTTCCATGCGGGGGAGTGAGGAGGGGGGTTACCCCCTCTGCAGGGTTCAGGGACAAAGCCCCTGAAGGAAAAATTTCCTTGTAAAAATATATTGTAATTTCATTGTAAATCTGGACCATTCATTATAAGGTTGCAGATCTAACGATAGAAATTATGTTAGGGTTTTTTTCCCTATAAGGAAACCCTATTTTGTGAGGGAAATGTATTGCAGTTAAGGATGATGGAAAATATTGTATTATGAGATAGGAGACTGTGAGAGAACGAAGAGGAAGTTACAGGGGGTTTGCTGTAGGTTGTATCCCTTCATTTTATGGATAATAATAAAGGAAGGACCTGACAATTTATCTGGTGGATGTAACCCACACTGGGTGAACCACGTATATCTATGTCTCTATTGTATTTTGTATCTTTTGTATTTTATTTCCTCATTTTTTTTATTTTATTTCTCTGCGATCCTATTTTTCTAATAGGTTATGTAACGCACCGACAACATTTATGAGAGTGATGAATGATGTGTTCTAACCCTACATAGATGATTTTGTTATTGTCTATTTAGATGACATATTGATATTTAGTCGAAGATGTGAATATCATAGAAAACATGTCAAGAAAGTCTTTGAACTCTTGAAGAAGGAGAAGTTGTACATCAAGTTATCTAAATATGAATTTGGAAAATTGTCTCTGGTATATTTGGGTTACACTGTAGGGAATGGCGAGTAAAAGATAGATCCTACAAAGTTTGAAGTCATTGTGAAATGGCCCAAGTCAACTACTGTTATCGAAGTGAGGAGATTCTTAGGAGAAGTACAGTAATGGAGGAAATTCATTGCTAATTTCTCATACATAGTACCACCTCTACATGCATTAACAAGTGTTAAACAATTCTTTCAATGGGGCGGGGAAAAATTGAAATCCTTCAAGGCATTGAAGGAAAAGATAAGCACCACAGAAGTATTGGCTCTGCCAGATCTACAAAAACCATTTGAGATTCAAATTTACGGAAGAGGACATGGCCATTGGAATATGGAGAGGGGGGGTGGGGTGAATCAATATGATCACTTTGACCACTTTTAACCATAATATATAAACTTAAAACTTATTAGTAGTATATCATCAATGTGTCACCTATGATTGCATTCAATAAATCATGAGAATATAAACATAATAAGCATCACATCAACATCATCACATCAAATACACTGTACACCATAATTTACGTGGAAACCCAAATGGGATAAAACCACAAAATGATTTCTTATAAATATCAAAGAATACATTCATTGGAAGCACCAAATTATCAATTCTCCAACTACAATTGGAACAAGGCTATGACCCCCTATTTATAGGATTCAACCTTAAGGAATCTACAATTCCATGAATTCTCTGGTTCCAACCAAAATGAGGCTACAAGCCCCTAATTCTCAGGCTCCAACTCCCTGAGTTCTCCGACACCAATCAGAAGGAGGCTACAACCCCCTTTCCTTTCCCTGTCCCGTTTCCCTGAAGTATAATTATAGACCAATTTTCACTACCACAATCACTGCCACTGTCACTGTCAGTATCACTATCACTATCACTGTCATTGTCACTGTGACTATCACATCGACTTGTAACATGCCAACCTTTCATTGTAACAATTTCATCTCACATGGCTCATATACCAAGGACACCTCTCAACTAGATGTCCAACATCACCAACACATGCTTCTACCAAGAATGTACCAAAATCACCAACATACCATCACAATATATGTGTCTAAACCATGTACCAAAGGATGTACAAACCATCAACCTGTACCATGCCAAGAATCAACTATGTACCACAACCTGTACCACAACAAGGGCATCAACCATGCACCAACACCAGTACCAGAACAAGTGCATCGACCATGCACCAACACATGTACCATGTACCTCAACCATCAACCATGTATGTCAAAACCATACCAACTATGAATTGTGTACCATACCATGTACCAACAATGTATCTCAACCATATACCATATCATGTATCAATCATGCATCAATCTAGTACCATATCATCAACCATGTACCATGAAATGTGCATCTAACAATGAACCATAACATCCATATACCAAGTACCAAGAATATGTCTCAAGCATGTATCAATATGACCTCAATCATATGCAACCATGTACCATGTATCACAAAGCCCTCCAATACATCCTTTAAGCATGTGCCATACCATCCAAGATACAATCTTCAACAAAATACATAAAAAAACATACCTTTACTCATGAAGAAGACCTGAAGCATATCATCACCCCAACAAACCAACCTCTACAAATCATCTTCAACAAATAGGAGATGGAATCTTCTTCAAGGGATTTTCACTGATCCCTGACTTTTACTTGATGCAACTCACGAATTTTCGCACCCTTCTTGCTGCAACTGTCAGATGTCCATGCCCTTCTTGATGCAACTCATGGATATTTGCACCCTTCTTGCTGCAACTTCAGATGTTCATTCCATTCTTGCTGCAACTCACGAATGTCCATGCCGTTCTTGCTAAAAATAGTGGATTTCCACGCTCTTCTTGTCACAACTATGAGACTTTCACCTTCGTAACTTTAAACTTAACGTCAGAGTCACTAAAAAACCAAAATTTTAAACTATAACATTCTCACAAGATATATATTCAATGTAAGCGTGTGTACTTATGAGAGACTCCTTGAGGTGTATTTATACTTTTTCTAGGTAACCTCTTTCCTTACTCTTAGGGATTCTTGAATTTCTTGTTACAACCACTTTACCCTTTCATTAATTGACTTGTAACCAATTAGGGGATTCTTAACCATTCTTCTGGGCTTCCAACTTCATGAGGGAATATCTCCTTAACCGTGATGAAGCATGTGGTGTATGTCCTATCACCAAAAATGAAAAAACATGAAGTATCCATCTATAAGTGTATTATCTTCATTTACATTGTCCTCCATGTTCTTATTCCTCAAACAACTTCAAGTCTCATGACCACATCTCCAGGGTTTCATGTAGACTTCATCAAATACACCCATCACATTTGCTGACATCAACCACTCTTATTGACATAAATGACAACTATCTCACCATCAATATCAACAATATCTCTAGGGATTCTGGACTTCTCCAAAGGTTGACATTAATTTCCAAGGGTTGACATAAATAACAACCAACTTTCTAAATTAGTTGTCCAACAATTCCATGGGTGTAGTCTTGATGCAATGAGGTAAACCTATATGTTATCATTCTAAGACTTTCACTCAAGTTGTGATTAACTACCCAACATATGATAAGAAATTGTATGCATTGGTACAAAGTGTAAAGAAATGGAAGAATTACATAATGGGAAAGGATATGATAATTCATACAAATCATTAGCCATTACAGTATTTGTAGTTAGAGACCAAGCTACAATAGTCACGACACTTCAGGTGGATCGGTTTTCTACAATAGTTTCATCTGATAATCAAGTATAATAAGGGTATTCATAATAATTTTGTAGATATGTTATTGTTGATTCTTGAATCCATCAAGACTGAAATGAAAACCTCATGAGGACATTAGTCCGCCTTCATTTTTAGAGAGGTGGTTCTCCTCTTTGGCTAAAAGATATATCTTTGAATATCTTGGAGTAGGGAGAGTGCTAGACAGTAAACCCTAAATATTTATTTCTTGGATTTAAATGAAAAATGGTTCTTCAATAATCCCATATGATCTTTATGTGCAGAAAAAGTCTTTTTACAATAATAAAATATTGAAGGAGGGTGTCAACATCAGAATTAAATTGGGATCAAAATCACACACAATATTCTTAATCATATTTAAATACATTCATGTCTTCTTCATGAAAAATAGGGGAGAATAATTTGATCATCTCAAATAATTTTAAAAGAGTACCGCTATAAAGATCAAAAGAGAATTTGATAGGTCAATCTCAAATATCTCATACTTAAAACTCAAAGTTACAATATAGAACCAAGATCAGCCCCGAAGCGATTCTTTGTGGAGTTTTATTCATGAAATATGTTCTTCATTACAAAAGATTTGGCAACTATGTATGTTCCTTCAAGTACTCCATGATCATATAATAAAATATCTTAGAAGAATATAAGAACAATGCTCAACAACTCAAGCTTGTTCCCAACTCTGAGTTTCAAGTATAAAGCTATAAGGAGTGTTGTAGAATAATAGAAAGAAAGGAGAAGATGGAGATTTCTTTCTTTTGATCAGAAGATTGATTGTGTATCCATGGTTTTACCTTCTTCTTCCTCTGATCATCTTCCCTTCCCTTCTCACAATACTGATTCTTGGACCTTTTGATGAAGCCTCTCTTCTCTTTTTAAGAAGGGATTTTCTAATTACTTGAGTAGTTAGGGTTTCTCCCTTTCTTGAAATTCCCGTACACGTTTTTTCTTGGAACATTCCATTTAATTAATTCCTTATTAATTCCTAATTTATGAAATCACATCATTAATACAAGTATATTTAAAATGGTTCCCTTTCCCTTTTTAATAAATTTTTTTAATTAAACTTTTACTTTTAAAATTTAATTAATTTTTCATTAAAATAGGATGACTGTAATTTAATTTTATGGAAGTGAAAACCAAATTTTTATCCATATAAACCACATCATATGTTCTCTTCATTATCTCATATTTACAACGATTTAATTTTTTCCCAAATCCATCGTCCAGATCTCAAGATATGAGCTCGTGAAGTTTAGTTGTCACACAGACCCATTAAAAATACAACTGACTAATATTTTAATTTTTGAGAAAAATGTGTCAACTTTCAACATTTTAAAACTATACCAACATCTTCTACATTGAAATATCTTTCCAACGGTAGAAATATTTCACAATTATGATACCCATAGCTCAAGTTATGGCCTAGGCAAGATCAATGCTCAACCATCGTCGATCAAAATTGATGGGCAAATGTCAACCCTTGGATTGATTTTCACTCTTCCCTTCATAAAATTCAAATTTTTGGTTTGCAATTCTATCCCAAATGAATTGGGATATTATATTATTCATGATATATAATACTAAGTGTTTCATACACTTAGAAAGAAACACGAGAATATTATTATGGAGCATAAGTGGTTCGACCTCCTTAGAAAATTGTTGAATAAAATAATAGTTTTTGAATCTTGTCGTTGTCCACCTCATGTCTAGTCACCATGATGAGTCATCCAATAAGATTTCTCCACATGTCATAAATTTATTTGATGTCACATCATTCAATCAGATTTGTCATATGTCCCTCTTTGTATGTTTCCATGTGCAATGCTCTTATTGGATGCCATGTGTCATTCCTCCATAGCTCACCAAATAGTACTGTGCCATGTGGAAAAATATTTTTGGTTCACATTTTAAAGTTTAAAACTTCAAAAATAGGTTAAGTATGGGAATGTAGTTGATATTTTAGATGAGGGGAAGGGGAGATATGTAGGTGGCAGAAATTAAGCAGGTGTGTTTGTTGTCTATGGGAGTGGGTTGATAGGTTAGGGAGTGAGGTGAATAAGGGAGTGAGGGTGGTCAGTGTCCGAGAATATGACAAGGATTTTGAGTAGTTATGGGGAAAGGGGATAAATGTATATGACGAAAGTGAGGGAGGCGAAATGTAGGTAGTGGGAGTGAGGGTGAGGAAGGTGAGGGGGAAGGGTAAAGGAGTGTGGTGGGTGTCCTCCCTTGCCATAGATTGAAATATGCCTAATTATGGGAGGATAAGGGATACGTGAGTGGAGAGGGTGGAGAGATAAGGAGAAGGGTAGTAGTGGATAAAGGGGTGGGATCAATTTGTAGGTGGCATAGGGCTAAGGGTGATGTGTATACAATAGGTTAGCAGACTAGGGAGTGTAAGGAGGTGAGGGGATGCATGACTTCGCCAACTCGTGAACTCGATGGGGATATGAGGGAGGAGTCCCAAAAATACTAAGTGTTGAGACTAATTGAGCATATGGGAGAGGTAGTAGGGTTAGAGTGGAAAAGATAAAAAGGTTAAGTGTTGAGATAGATCGAGATGAAAGTGATGTGAATACTTAGCCAAAATTCAAAAAACGAGAGGAGAACATGATGCTTAGAAAGATTATTCAAAATTGGACCTCTTAACAAGATCTTGAGTAACTTAGGCATATAGAAACATATTTTTAATACGAAAAATACATGGTGGAGCTGAGACTCAGAGTTGTAGAATGAACTTATAAAAGTCCAAAAAATGTCTTCTTTTGATATCGATATTTTTATGGATCCAAGAGTGGGAAAATATAGGTGACCAAAATTTGGTCAACAATTATCAAGACCAATACTCAGTTATAATCCTTTAGCACATGAAATTTATGCAGAACAATATGTCAGGGATGGTGATTTTAAAGAAGCATATGACGTGTTAACTCATGACAATCAACAATCAGATTATTATATCCATGACAATTTTCTATATCATATTGGGAAAATATGTATACCAAGAGATGAAAGATTAAATATAATCAATAAGCTCATATATTTCTCATATTTTGTCATTTCAGGGTTGGTAAGGCAATTACACAATTACATAGGTATTGCTATTGGCCTCATATGAACGAGACAATTTCTAAGTATATCAAAGGGTGTGTCATGTGTTCTACAAGTGAGCCTAGAAACCAAAACCTAGGATTATATACACCACTTCCGTTACCTTCACATCCATGGGAAAGTATCTACATGGAATTCATAGGGGGTTTGTCGATGCCTAGGATAGGTCATGATTAACTATCTGTAGTTGTGGATGAATTTATCAAGATGTGTATTCCAATGCCATGCAAGAAACATGTCACAATTGAACATACAACACATATGTTCTTTGCTAATGTATGAGTTCATTTTGGACTTCCTACATCTATAATATTAGATCAAGGCTCTCTCTTTTTGGGAAAGTTTTGATCTCATTTATGGGAGCTAATGGACACTAAGTTGAAGAAGATCATGGATTTTCATCCACGGACAGATGAACAAATAGAGGTGGTGAATAGGACAACGATACATCTACTTCAATGATACTGTAGCAAGCATCATAAATTATGGGGTGAAGAGTTTCCTTATATATAGCATGCCCCTAATAATGCCACACATTCTTCTACTCAAAAAATTCCTTTTGAAGTGTGTTTGGGATACTTTCCTAAATCACCTGGGTAAAATCATGAATCTGAGTCTTTATTTTCCTTGTTTTTTACGAAAATAAAATATATTTTCTGATGCTTTTCAACTTATGGTAAACAAAAGTAATTTTTTTATTTATAATTTCACTTTACAGTAAAAACAAAATATGTTATGAATTTTACTAGATTTCTATTGATTATTTTTTGAATTTTTTTTATTGACATTTGATATGTCATTTTAGTGATTGATTGACAATATGTTCCTTAAAAATGAAGGCACTCATAATGAGTTATGTTTGTTGACACCAATTTAATCATTATTCAACTTTTTATTATGAAAAATGAAATATGATGCAATAATCTAAATAGTCTCTATTAAAGTATGACTACAATTTTTAAGACAACATATGAATATTATAATTACTACAATATTTTGAATTCGACCAATTTGAAAAAGTTGTATATTTTAGGCACATTTAGATTGACACCATTTATTTGCCTTAATTTTTATATAAAAGTAAAATCTAAAAGTACCCTTTTGAAGAGGCCAGTGAAAGGTTCCATAATATGAATTTTCCATAATTTTTGACTGTGTATGATTACATATTTATTTTACATTTTACCGAATAATTATGTCATCTAAAAATAATATGTAGACATGTTTTTATAGAATTAACTAAAATTACTACAACACAATTAAATTGAATACAAATTGTATCAAAAGAAAATAGATTCAATTTTGAAAATGTTGTTTCTAGTTTCGAAACCAGACTCACATTATTTTAAGTAGTCTTCTCCTCCCCAAATTGGAGTAAGATAAAGTGAACACATACTTTTCTTAAAAGTGCCATAGTTACAGGGTTTAACACAAAGTTAGTATTTTTTGGCTGAAAGTTAGTTTTAACGGAAAATTGTAATTAGATTTAAAAATTGTGTTATATTTTTCAATTGTTCTATTAGATTTAACTTTCGTTCAAAAAATAATTCGGCCAAAAACTATTTCAGTTGAAAATTTCAAGAGTTCGGTCGAAAACATGCCATTAGCAATTTTCGCGGCCTGATTCTCACAAAAGTGTCACCAAATTCATGATTTTACCCACCTATGGAGTTTGTTTTCGGATAAGAAGGTAAAGAATATGGACAAGATGATATAGATAAAGATAAAATGTTCATTCAAAAGATTCAACAGGTACATCAAGAAGTACATGAACAATTGGAGAAGAGCCAAGCCAAGTATAAGGCAAGGCATGAAAAACATGAAGTTTATCATCACTTTGAAGTCAGTGATCAAGTATGGTTACATATCATCAAAGATAGAATGAAAGGTGAAGCTAAAAAGATAAGGCCAATTTGATATGGTCCATTCAATATCTTAGAGAAGATTGGTACTAATGACTTTCATTTAGATCTACCATCCTACATGCAAATGTATTCGGTGGTAAGTGTTGAGAATTTGAAGCGTTATGAACCTCCTATGATTATGGATGAAGATGGAAGTATTTGGGTTCCAACAATTGATGATTTTGCTCCATAATATTTGGATAAGCTACAAGAAGATGTCATTCTCAACAGAAGGATAAAAAATTCACATCGAGGTGATGTGGAATATATTTGAGTTCGTCTTAAAGGGGAAAAACCAAGTAAAACCAAATGGATGGAGATCAAAATAGTGAGGGAACTCTACCCTCATTTATTTGCTAAGTAATCGACACTTTTGGTGGTCCAAAATTCCTCCAATGGGGAGGAATGATCCAGGAAGATATGGGAATGCTCAAAGAGGTATATAAACATTTATAACACCCATAGAGGTCCATAATTGTTCATAATTGCTCAAAATTAAAATTATTCAAATCATACCAAAAATTACATGAATGCATAGATGTCGACGATAGCTTTCCAATGGCGCAAATTTCTCCTCAAACAAACTTCGTATGCAAAAGTTATGAGTGGTCAAAGTTTGGTTCAAACAGTCAAAGGTTAAAGGGAAAGTAAAAGAGGTGACAAGTGTTACCACTATAAGGGTGGAACTAACACATAGTTATTGGCAGTTGATTGGAAAAGGTACAACTCAAGTGGATCAATCACTCATTGAAAAGTGGTCCAATTGTTGAATGACATGTGGAATTGGAGAGCCAATGAGAGGCTGCCACGTGGCAACCTCCCATTGGACAATATTGGTTAATATGTATTAAAATTTATGGAGTTGACGAGGATTGAATCCATGACCTCCATAACTTCCATAAGCCTTAACATAGCCCCTGCTACCAACACGCCACATGATGCAGTAGCATCGCTCCACCTCAGTAATGCACCAACATTCCAGCACATCAACGCGCATTCAAGAGAGGGAGAGGCACCGGACCTCCCATTTTTAAATTTAAAATATAATCCTATATGGATTTTGTGTTGTAAAGCTGTAAGAACCAATCCGTACCTTTGTACAGGTAGTGGATGGGGTCGCCTTAATGGTTGATTGTAAACAAGTCTAGATCTTAGTCAGGTCTGAATCATCATTCATTGTAATGAGCCGTAGGGGTATGGTGTCTTAAATGAGACAATGATGGAACTAAGGAGGTTGAGAGGAGAAGATCATAGAGCCCTATTTTGTAAAAAGAGAGTAGGGGTATTAGATTCAAGAGAGAAGATATTTTTAGGAATTAGGGGATAGGATTCTGAGAGGAGAGCCTGAGAATATTGAAAGTTAAGAAATAGAAGAAGATAAGAGAGAGTTGAGACTCTGTTGCAGTCCAACCTTTGTAAACATATGTATAGACACACATAGATAATATAAAAGAAGTTTTTCTTGCACATGGTGTGTTTGTATATTTGTGTTCATTTTTATGCTTGTATATGTCATTCATGTTTGAATGGGTGAACTGGTGAAGTATTGAATAAGTTTCAATTGTTTCTCTTATGTAAGTTTCAAGTGGAAGGAGTGCAGATTGTCGGAAAGGAGTACGTTGATAGAGGTGAGTTAACCTCAGGGAAGCTCAGGAGAGATATCGTTCAACCTTCATCAGAAAAAAGTGCAAGGAGTGTGCAGAGCCACACAAGGTGTGTGTAGGCCGAGTTAGATATTAGACTCATTCAACCAGAGAGGGGTTGGAAGGAATCTATTGCAAAGAGTGCACATAGTTGATGCTTTTCAAAGTATCAAGAAACCATTGTGAAGAACCATAAGGAGTGCAGGAAGAATTTGTTTTGAAGAAATCCTTCAATCTGAGTTTATCGAGATCCCAGGAACACAAGGAGTGCATGGGAAACTGAAATCCTCAAAGGAACTAAGCTCAGAAGGGATATCCCTTTCATAAGCAAAGATGATATCCAAAAGAATGGACTCACAGGAGGAGCAAAGGTCGAAGCCTTTGAACACTTAGAAAACATTCTAAGTCAGAGGAGATCAAAAGATCAGGAGGAGGAGCGACAACAATCGTCAAATCGGTTGTGGGAAGAGATATAGACCATCTAATCTACATCCAGACATTAGAGGAGAGCACATAGAGGAAGAACATATCCTAGCCATTGGATTTGAGTGCAGAGGATCGATAATCATCCGATCCAAGGTAAGGTGCACGAGCCTTAACGCCTTTTCACACGCATGAGAGTGAAATTGCCAAAGTTTCAAATTCTTGAAGTAATTTGGGACCGTCTATGGTCAAGGAGGACAAGTGGCACAATATCCACAAATATAGAAGTTCATGGACCAGGAGGAGGTGAAATATCCAGAGTAGATCCTGACCATTGATCGCCAGGAGACACGTGTCAGCAGGTCAGTAACTCCGGAGAAATCACTTCGAGAGTTTCAGTTGAGAGATGAAACTCCCGAAGCCTAGAGAGCCGGAGAAGATCTGGACCATCGGATCCAGAGGAACATGTGGTGATGAATTGTGAACTCCAGGGAAATAAATTTGAGGGGTTCAGTTGAGAATTGAAACTCCCGAAGCTCAGAGGGTCGGAGAGTCGAATTAAATCTCAATCTTCAGATCCATAGGATAGGTGGCACGAATCTATGGAATCCGGGTAGAGATCCGAAGTAAATATCAACTGTCAGATCCAGGAGGACGCGTGGTGGAAATCCATGTATTTTGTGTGAAATCACTTCGGGAGAAACAAAGGCACAAGAGTTTGGAACTCCTGAAGGCCAAAGTCCTGAAGCAGATGAGAGCCATTGATTTGAGGGTGGACACGTGGTGCCATACCTAGAATTTCGGAGGGAAGTAGAGAGTGAAAGCATTGAAACCAAAGGAGATCTCGATCATTGATCGAGAAGGGTGCCGAAGACCATTGATTTGGTCTTGGTAGAAAGTGTCGAAGTCCCAAAGAAGAATAGAGCCATCGATTTGAGGAGGACACATGGAAGAGGATCTACCACTTCAGAGAAATCCACCCCGGAAGAAAGAGAAGGTGTTGAACAAGAATTATCGAAGGCCAGAGAGCCAGAGTTCATATGAACCATCTGTTTGAGAGGGACAAGTGTCAACAAATATTCCACTCCCGGAGATAGGCACTGCAGAGGAAGTGAAGATTGAGAGTTGAAAACCTGAAATTTCAGATTGTCGAAATCAATCATGACCGTTGATTGAAATGGGTTACACGTCGACATATCGTGGAGGTCTGGGAAGGTGCATGAAAGGAGGAGAGAAAGAATAAAGAGAGAACATATCTCCATCATTGGTCACGAAGCACTATCAAGGTAAAAATATTGATGGTCGAGCTAGATTGCGGGGCTATAACATGCTTGAACTTTAAAATTCTTAGAGCAGGCTGCAATTGAAATCCACGGTATTGCCCAAAAGGACACATGGCAATTGGAGGTGAATTGTAGGGATAAAAGCGGGTTGGTCTCAAACCACTCTAGTCTGTGCCCACAATCACATATTTATGAGAGGTCATAGCCTAGGGCCATATGAAGAAAGGGGCTAATGAAAAATGAGCTAGCACCTGAAACTCAACATTTCAGAATCGCGCAGAAAGAGGTCGCGGTTATCACAGGAATTGCACCAACAACGAAAGGGGACCTGTGTAGTTAATTTGGGTCTAGCAAAGGCCCAAAGAGTCAACCTGAATCAGAATATTGAAAGATCCTAGATCGGGAGGTCGTAGAACCCCCAGGAGGGTAGGAGGGATGTATTAGGTGGTATCATAGATGAATTTTCATCTATGGATTTCAGCCGAAAGAGAAAGAGGAGAAGACTGAATTTTGTTTGCAGAAATTAAAGAAGATAGAGATGGTAAAAGGAGATAAATGTGGTAACATTAGGTGATATCAGAAGTTCAAATTTGCTTGTAGACAACATGTGAAAGGAAGAAGAGTAATGATGCTTTGTGAGAGGGTTGTTGCACGAGTGCAACAATAAAATTTTAAACAGCCAGGTGAGTTGTAGGAACAATATGGAGATGATATCAGATGTAGAATAATCCACAAGACTTGTCAGAAGGGTAAGCATAAGGTGGAGATGGCTACCGAAGGCCATGAATGTGGTCAGAGAGAAGGCCACAAGAAGAAATGCAATCCATAGATGTATCTGGAGCTTAATGAGATAAGAGAAAGGATGGAGAAGCTAGCATTGAGGATGCAACAAGAGGCAAAGGTACACTAGAGCTACGAATGGTCTCTGAACAAGAAGGAAAAATGGTCCATTTAGAAGTTGTTGGATAGAAGGAGGCAACAAGAAATGAGAAGGTGGCTGAGGCATGCTAAAAACCTCAGTGACACAGAGGAGTAAATGGTTTACATCTGTGAACCATAATTTGGAAAAACACTCAGTGATGAGGAAGAGAGATCAACATAGGATCTCATAGACTGCCAGGTGGGAAGAGATGGAATTTCAAGTTTCTAGATGGGCAAATGAAATATATAAAGTGAGGATCTCTTAGAATATCAGGAGGATAGCAGTGGAAATTCATATTTCTAGGTGGGTAGTGATATGGGATCAGGAGATATCATAGACTGCCAGAAAGTAGGAGATAAATACCAAATTTCTAGGTGGGAAAGGGAAGGGAAATGAGATTGTCTGAAAGTACCGGGAGCTCAGGGGAGAGTTTATATCAGCAAGGAGTGTTGATAGGTGAAGATTCATGTGGGTTTGCAGACTATGTGAATGAAGATGATGACAAGTTAAATACTTTCATCATCAAGGAGGGGGATCAGAGGAGCATTCTGATCATTGGATGGATCAAGAAATTCCTACCAAGAAACTAAGAAGAGGCTAGCATAAGTGTTGCAGGTGTAGCAACAGAGGGACAGCCAAAAATGACTATTGAATAAGAGGATAACATGGAGAAGACATTGATGTCTACCCTGACAAAAGGAGATGAGCATTCAGAGAAATGGCTCAAAATTTTCAGCCAGGAAGTTGAACAGGAGATGATTGCAACACTGAAGCTTGCAGTAGAAGGAGAAGCATACAACATAGATTATATTGATCTATATGAAGAACTGGAAGCCCTAGACAAAAGGGTTATAGTGCAAAGCCAACATATCCAGCAGGTTAAGTTGGAGACAGATGGAGGAGCATACCATATTGGGGAGCAGATGGAGGAAGATGGAGGTATGTCAGTAGGGAGACTAACAAAAAATAATATGTCAGTGGAGATAGCTAAGCAGAAGTTGAGTGATGGGACTGTAGAATTGGGGTCTTCAACAAGGTGGAAAGGTAAGGCCATAGGAGAAAACAACAACAACATGGGGGATCAAGATGATCAACCCATTGATTAGAAGGAGAATATGCAGCAGAGAAGACTTCATAAGGAGAACCAACCAATAGAGAAGTTGGATAGGGTGATAGAGGAAATAAGAGAGTTGATGTTGAGGTCAGCACGAGAAGCAGTCAACAAAGGGAAGTTGAACAGAGGAGAGCCTGGCATAGCAACAGGGAGGAAGAAGAAGAAGCAACAACAACAACAACACCAAGGAAAAGGAGCAAGAGGACATCTCCAAGGAAAAGTTTTGTATCAAGGGGGGATTTCAATAGAAGAACAGAGGAACTCATGAGAAGGAGCTCATGATTTTCCCAGCAGTGGAGTATGATGCAGGAGGATTTCTCCACCTTAGTAATGCGCCATCATTCCAAGACATCAATGCTCATTCAAGAGAGGGAGAGGCACCTACCCTACCATTTTTAAATTTAAAATATAATCCTATACGGATTTTGTGTTGTAAGGTTGTAAGAACCAAACCATACCTTTGTAAAGGTAGTGGATGGGGTCGCCTTAATGGTTGATTGTAAACATGTCTAGATATTATTCATGTCTGGATCATCATTCATTGTAATGAGCCATAGGGGTATGGTGTCTTAACTGAGACAATGATGGCACTAAGGCGGTCGAGAGGAGAAGCTCATAAAGCCCTCTTTTGTAAAAAGAGAGCGGGGGTATCATATTCAAGAGAGAAGAGAGTTTTAGGAATTAGGGGATAGGATTCTGAGAGGAAAGCCTAAGAAGCTTGAAATTTCAGAAATAGAAGAATATAGGAGACAGTTGAGACTCTGTTGCAGTAAAACCTTTGTAAACATATGTATAGACACACTGAGATAATAGAAAACCAATTTTTCCTGCACATGGTGTGTTTGTATGTTTGTGTTCATTTTTATGCTTGTATATTTCATTCATGTTTGAATGGGTGAACTGGTGAATTATTGAATAAGTTTCAATTGTTTCTCTTATGTGAGTTTCGGGTGCAAGGAGTGCACATTGTCTGCAAGGAGTGCATTGATAGAGGTGAGTTAACCTCAGGGAAGCTCAGGAGAGATACCGTTGAACCTTGATCAGACAGAAGTTCAAGGAGTGCACAGTGCCACACAAGGTGTGCGTAGGCTCATTCATATATCAAACTCATTCAACCAGAGAGGGTTTGGAAGGACTCTGTTGCAAAGAGTACACAGAGTTGATGCTTTTTCGGAGTATCAAGAAACCATTATGAAGAACCGCAAGGAGTGCGGGAAGAATTTCTTTTGAAGAAATCCTTCGATCTGAGTTTATTGAGATCCTAGGGATGCAAGGAGTGTGTGGGAAACCGAAATCCTGAAAGGAAGTAAGCTCAGAAGGGATAGCGCGTTCAGAAGAGAAGAAAAGATCCAAAATACTAGACTCACAGGAGGAGTAAAGGCCGAAGCCTTTGAACACTTAGAAAATATTCTAAGTCAGAGGAGATCGAAATCTCAAGAGAAGGATCAACAACAACCGTCAAATCGGTTGTGGGAAGAGATATGGATATTCTGATATATGTCCATAAATCAGAGGAGAGCATAGAGAGGAAGAACAGATCCTAGCCATTGAATATGAGCACAAAGGATCAGTAGTCGTTCGATCCAAGGTAAGGTGCACAAGCCTTAGCACCTTTGTACATGCAAGAGAGTGAAATTTCCAAAGTTCCGAAGTCCCGAAGTAATTTGGGACCATCCATCGTCAAGGAGGATAGGTGGCGCAACAACCACAACTCTCGAAGTTCATGGACCAGGAGGAGGTGAAATAGATGGAGTAGATTCTGACCATTGATCTCTAGGAGACACGTGTTAGCAGGTCAGTAACTCCAAAGAAATCACTTCGAGAGTTTCAGTTGAGAGTGGAAACTCCCGAAGCTCGGAGAGCCAGAGAAGATCTGGACCATTGGATCCAGAGGAACACATGGTAATGGATTGTGAACTCTGGGGAAATTACTTCAAGGGGTTCAATTGTGAATTGAAACTCTCGAATATCAGAGGGATGAAGAGCTAAAGTAAATCTCAATCATCAGATCCAAAGGATAGGTGGTGTTATCACTCTAGGAAACTCTTCTAGGCTGTATCTCAGAGATGTCTGGTAACTTAACCTTTTTGTAACTATTTTCTCAATAATGGGTGTGGGTTTGGATCAAGATGAATATCTTAAATCAATGGATTGTATCTTCAAGACAGTCTAGCTATATTCATGCAATACAAGGCCTTCAAGAGCTATTATCAGATAGGTTTGTAAATCAAATGGATAAGAAAACCAATCAATTAACCAGAACATACATAGGAAATATATATGGTGGGTCAATAAACTAGCAAAGGATGCTTATGATTATTTCTTAACAATCAAAGGTAAGATGACAATTACCATGGGACCATTAAACATAGACAAAGGAATACTTTCAACTCATAGGCATAGAAAAAGATAGAAGAAAGTCTGACAATAACAATGAAAGAAGCTTTCATGCTTAATATATTAAAGAAAGTGTCTTTTTTCACAATAACACTGGATTATAGAACTCAAAATCGAACCTTCAGCCTCAAGGACTGAATTTCCCCCTCTTTTGTTACATCAATAGTTTATGGATTTATAGCCTTTACATGAGAAATCTAGATCCTGAAAAGTAGGATCAAATTTACTTAAAATAGACAGTAAAAAACTGTCAGAAAATAATAGGAAGAGATCTTAAAAACTAGGCCAACTCCTTATATTTTATTAACTTTATCTCCTTCAAAATCTTTGCCAAGTGTAGAAAACCTTCCAAGGCTATTGAATATCCATAGAAAACCAGATGGGTCGAATTTTCTATTTTTAGCCAAAAACTGTTTTATGTGCCCAAAAAATAGGTGGTTATTTCCATTTTTCCACCATCTAAAACACCTCATACATCAAGACAAAACCTTAAATCTGATGTATTTAATTATCATGCATCTTAAGAAACCATTGTTGAGATTTTTGGATGAGAAAAAGTTAGATCTGGGCAAAAATATGACCTATCTTCCATGTCTATGCTTTCAGTGGCTAATGACGTTGGAAGATTGGTTGTTGTCATTGATGTCAACCCTAGTCATGGGTTTTGGACCACAAGATTGATAAAGGTATTTGGACATGAAGGAAAATGCACATGCATATACAACACCCATGAATGGATACTATACATCACGTTGTTTCCAGTGGTATGTGGCACATCACGTGGATCCTCATGGTTGAGGAGAAATGAATTTTTGAAGATGACAAAGTGAATTGAAGAAGGAAGTACATGTAGGCCCTGAAGATAATTAAAGAAAATAATTACAAAATAAGAAAGTGTCAGGTTGGCCCTAATGTTAAAAGGAAGTGACATAAATTGTATAAATAAACATCATTATACATTCATTTGATACAAGTCGAATTTCATAGGAAATAATAAGTAAAGAAGGCCGAATTTCAAGGAAGGATGAAGTCTTCTGGTGATGTGTTCTAAGGTATGTTATTTTTAGGTCATCTTACCATTTTTGCTATAACTGTTTTTTCTAGAAAGATTCATATGGTGAAATCACTATGGTATTGAGAAGACATATCAAGGTACCTTTGGTAAAAATTTCAGCTCTTGATTCGCTATAATTATGGAGATACACTATGTGGAAGATAGGGTTTGTGACCAGTCTTGAAGCTAGTCAATAAACAGGTGTTCCGGGTAAAAAGGTCATAACTTCTTCATACATAATCCAAATAAAGTGGGACCACTTCCATTGGAAGGATTCCGGAATGTAGTTTCTTGTGTGTAAGTTTCATAATTAGATGTTAAATATTGAGAGAAGGGCATGCTATACAGGTTGGGTCTTCTGAATAGACCAGAATTGAATAAATTCTACCATTCTTTCTATAACTTCTTTTTGGGGAGGATTCAAGGAGTGAAAATTGGAGGAGTTTTAGAGAATACATTGAGTAATATTATCTATAGGATCATAGTACTCCAAGAATTGAGGAATTGCAGAAATTGAAGAAGTCTCAGGAAGCATTATCAGGTTCTATGTGATGATTGGTTGATGGTGACGATTTAATGTAAAGTCTTATTATCTCTCATATATTCTTGGGTGGAAGGAAGGGGCAATGATGGAGATTTCAAATATCTCTTGATATTGGAGGATTGTATCTTCTTCTTGGAGGTTTATCCCTCCCTTTACATTTGGAAGTTGTAGCTACCTTTGGAAGTCATTACTTCCCTTGAACAATAACTATTGATTATTTCTCATATATTGTGCATGGTGTATTGTGGTGTATTGGTGTAACTCTTATACTATTTTTCATTTCTCATTGGATATAATTGAATGGTTTAAGTATAAGTTGAAAAAGGTTTCAAATTGTAATTGATACTGATTCACGCCCCTCTTAGTATCAACAATTGGTATTAGAGCAGGTTACCTTTAGTACAGTTTAACCACTAGAAGGAAGATCCTAAGAAGAAATGGAAGACAAAATTCCAAATGGGATTCCACCATTTGATGGAAGCAATTTTGAATACTGGAGTAATAGAATGGAAACTTACTCGAAATATCTTAGGGCAGATGTTTGGTTCTTAGTTGCTTCAGGATACA
>ML778853.1:1467238-1485206 GCA_009831015.1 Picea engelmannii | reverse complement strand
GGGGTTGAATGAGTGTGAGGCTCTTTTACCCAAAACTTCCCTCTTCACATAAAAATCCTTAGTTAACATTCAACATTTATTCATTACCCATTGCTCTCATTTATAACTAGTTAGATGTGAACATATATCAACAACACATATAATCAATAAGTCATCACCACAAGTAACACAAAGAACACAAGATGTATGTACACTTTTTCTTTTTATTATGGACAACAATCTGGGGTTTATCAACAACAACTTAACATAGTACAACTCCACAAGAGCACCAACTCTATAATGCAAGACTCAACTTACACCCTCAACACCAACTGAGATGAGGCAACAATTCTCAACATATATCAATATGTCAATAGGTACGCGACCTATCAATAGTGCAACCTGCGTGTGTACGTGCCCTGGATCACTATAGCCCACGTGTGCACGCAACCAATGTCTAATGAAACATGCATATTCTTCTGAGCAACTAGGGTTTCTCTTTACGTCACATGCTCAGATCCTCTGCAACCTGCAATCATTTTCTCTTCTGTCTTCCACTGTCCAAACTGACCCATAGTCAGTTACAATATCTCCAAGCTCTCTAATATCTTGTGCATGCTCCACAATATATCAATATGAATGCTATCTCAAACATGTATAAGCATCTAGTATACCATAGAAATCATGTCACCACTGAATCATAAGAGTACTGATCACTCCATCAATCAAATCAACCAAACAGAACCACATCATAGAATCCATACCAAGAATTCCCTAAGCATTCCCATCACATCAAACAATAGTATTCATAAATACAATAATGTAATCATACCAGTGTCTCAGTGATAGATCTGAGGCCATAGAATGCAGATCTAGAACCTCCCTAATCATCCAAGAGCTTGCCACCAGCTCAAACACAAGTCTTCACCATTTTATCCACCATACGCTCCCTATCTTTAGACAACCCGTGTATACCTTAATGCATACACCTAATCATAGACAACCCGTGTATACCTCAGAAACTAGGGTTTCTGAAGTTCCGAGAATTTTGCCGTCAAGATATCCGATATTGACGAAACGTTGATGCGTCCATGAGATCCTCCTCTCGCCCTCTTCCTCACAATAGATCTTCAATCATGCTCAATAGATCCACACCAAATATGCTCAAGCAACTCTCCATCAATACTCCAAAAGATAATAATAAGAATCTCTCCATTGATCCACAAAAAGGATGATCTACAAGAGACCATAGCTATCTTATTTATACTTTCATCTTCTAGGTCACTTAACCCATTTTTAGGTTACTTTTACCCATTTCTAGGTCACTTAAACTATTTTCCATATTTTAGGGTTAACCACTTTCCATGAATAGAAAGTTCTCCAATACTTTATCATTTAAATATTCCTTCTTGATTTTGTCACTTCTCTTTATTATTTAAATAATCCATTTTGACATTGTCACTTTACTTTATCATTTAAATAATCATTTCTTCTTTTCAAGCACTTTGACTTCTTTGACCTTGGGGGCTTCAAGCCTTCATCTGGGGGTCCTTCACCTTTGTAGAGCCATAACTCTCAAACCATGAGGAGTTATGTGACATTCCACATACCACCAGAAATGGCATGACAAGTACTATCCATCTAGGATAGTTTCACGAACAACTTTATTGATCTTCATATCATTATTCCACATACAAGGATGGGTCCTCCAACCATTCTTCTAGGATAAATCGATCCACAAAGTGTTTTCCCATGAGGGCTTTCACCATAAGGGGACCACTTTGGAGTTCATCCATTTGTGCACCTTATCATTCATGATAAGACAATAATGAGTCATCTTTTCATCAAACAAACTATACACCATCATGTATCAATGACAACTCATTGATCCATCTTCATCTATGCATCATATCAATGATCTATGTTTATCAATTGGTTTCCACTTTGTCATCTATCATTCTCATCAAGTACAATACATATACATTGTTTATCAATCATAAATCAATCAATTACTTGACATCAATCAATCAAACCATTTACATCAATGACATATGATCCAACAGTCTCCCAAATAATCAAACCATTGGCATCAATGACAACATGATCCAACATGGTTAACCTTTAACATATTCACAGGGTGATAATTTAGGAAGAACACACATAAGTGTTTTGGATACACTTATACACAGGGTAACTACGATTTTCACCAGGTGATATCGAAAACTACACAACTCACATCCACGAGATCCTTAAAGGATTTTTACAATGTGTATATACATATAATCACGTAGGGAAGGAACAAGTCCCACAAAGGGGTAACGTAAAACCACAGAGCGTGAAACTACACAGGTTTAAAACTTTATGCATATACTTATGAGTACCCTTTACACTTTTGAATGCTAAACCATAAACTCTAGAACATATTTACGAATTTCAAAGTTAGTATATCTCACATAGGGTGAAGAGTTACGGGATAATTCGACAAAGAACAAACAAAAATTGATATGGGTGAATCGAGGGTTTAGTATTTCTATCACCGTGCATATAGGAGGATGGGAAATAATACAAACAAGTAACTAGAAAATGAATATGACCAAAAGAGCACCATAAGCCACAAAGTTTAGTAGAGAATCAGTCGGTCGGAAGCACTCTAACCCCTATCCCGAGAACTGTAAAAACCAGAAGAGACAGCCAGGAGGAAAATGTTTACAGAAGCAGTAGACCATGAAAAATACCAAACAAAGTGTTATGCCTAAGTTACAGAGTACAAGAGCAGTGAAGTATTACCTACCTTGGGCGGTAGAAGAACCTGAGTTGCTTGGCCTCTTCCCTTGTGTTTATTTTAGAGATCGGATTCCATTATCGCCGGTTAGGAAGATGAGGGAAGGGTAGCTTGCAGAGAAAAAACATTTTTTCGTGTAGAGAACAATCGTTACAATGAGCATTACCTCAGGCCTCGTTAGAGGAGTAATGCGAGGGTTACGCGCCAATACTTTTCCATGTGAAACTATGGAGGTGGGAGGGTTACATTGGACGCGATGGCCGAGTGACTTTCCCAGGGAGGTACATATCAAGTCGCCATTATATGGTTTAGCCAAGTTTTAAATGCTGAACTGACATCCTCCATTAATTAGTTTACAAACAAATTTATTGCTGAGTCATGATGCCATCCAGTTAGGGTTATGACTGTGTGTAATGGTTACACTCGTCACTTTTGGTTAAGGGCTTACCCCGTATGGTTCCCAACTCACTAAACAACTCAGGTCTAACGACAGGTATCGTTGGGAGGTTGCTAATGATATGTCAAATGGGTAGTGTCCTGTATGATAAATGTTAATGATAGGTAACTATATCGTTACTCATGTTGCAATTGTAGCCTGTGTATTAAACGCTTAAGAAATACACTGAATAAGTTATCGTTGTATATGTTAAACAATAATTTCATACTATGGATAAATTTAGTGCCATATGTTTTAAATGATTTATTTATGCTATGGATGGTGTGGTATATAGTATCCATATAATATATAGAATTGTATATCATGGTACACAATTTATGCATAAGTATGTTGATATAGATAGAACTAAGGATATGATAGTTTAGGTGATAAACTATTTAGATATACCTTTGGACATGGATAGAGTCAGCAGAATGGAATCCATATGATAAATTCATAGTAAACCCTGTGAATGTAAGTCAATATGGGTGATTATTAATAGATATGGCTATACTCTAAGATAGTCAATAACCTTTAGATTATTGTGTAATGTGACTTTTGCACAACATAATTTAACAAAGAGAGGTAGATATTCTAAGGGCTATCATAGTCCTGGTCACAATTGTACTAAGTACAAAATAAGCGTAAGTTTTCAAATCTAGTAGTGATGATAAAGCTACTCTTCTTATAACAAAGTTATGTTTGAACAAATATTGAAGAGTCAAGAAGTTTTTAATGCACCTAACAATTTTTTTATTTTATTTTGGGAAAGTTGGGCTATACTACATTGCCAACCTTAAATTTCAAGATTTAGTTAGGGGCATGCCCTATTTAATGGTGCATGACCCAAGGCTAGGGACATAATTAATTAATGTTGAGTGGCCTCGTAATTCATTCCCTAGGATACACAAATTTTGAGGTTACACTGTAAAGCGTGTCGAGGGGTACGTTGATGGAATTTCAAGTATTTTATATCAATTTTGCATGATTTTTCACCAGGAATTCAATGGTCCACTATGTTTCTGCATTTGAGAAACATGTAAAAAGGTAATTTCAAGCTCAATTATTTACAAGATATTTATCATTAAAGTATATTTGGTTAGATAAGTTCTTCACATGTAATTTTTTTTTTTGTATGTAAGAGATTTTATATATAAAGAGCCTTCAAAATCCAGACCAGAGTTACAGAAGCTTGAAAACAACCATGTTGTAGTTACCAAACTTCCCCAAAAAGGGGAAATCAGTTCAGCCAACCGGCTAAGTCTAGCAATTTTACAGTCTAACAGTCTTAGAAAAGTAAATCTAAACTGATTGGAGTACAACTAAGAAAAGTAAACTAGAGAAAAGATCAGAACCCTAGTAGGGTAAAACACTTGGAAAACAACCTGGCCAGGTGGCTTGGTATGCCTCATCCTAGGGTTCCTCTTCGACGAGCGTCCCTTTCCCTTCCATTTGCATGTCAGAATCCAAGTTGCCCCCTTCCAAGTTGGCATCGGGCAAAGTGTCTCCGTATTGATTGTCTGTGTGGACGCCCATGGCTACCGCAACCTCCGTGTCCCCATGCATGTCCTGCCCAAAGTCGCCACCTTTTGGTTGTTGCACCTGTTCATTCCTGCCAACGTGCTTTGCATGGGGAATCTCTACTGCTCCTGTGGCTTTTGGAGTGGAGTGGAAAGTCCCCTGGAAGGTGGAAAGGATCTGGAGGAGAGTCGAGGTCTTCCCATCCAGTAGCTGCAGTCGGAAATGTAGGTCCTCCAATCCTTACTGGAGCTCAAAAACCAGCCCATAGAGGATGGCCAGGCTGTCTTGCAGCTGCGAGTCTGGGATGGATTCGGTGAAAGAGTGTGGCCTGTGTTGGGCATCCCGAAGAAAGGGTGGCGCCTCCAAGGGTGGGTTGGAGGGGAAGACTGTCGGTGCAGAAATTGGCATGCTGGCTAGGGAGTTTGAAGGGACTACGAGAAATCCTGAGAGTGAGCCCTGTTATCACCCCATAAATTATGGGAATCAACTTATGACTTGGATATTATCTGTATCTGGTGATCTTGTAGACAAATGATATTTCATTTCTTCAAATAATTTGTAAGGGAAAAGAAAAAGGAAAAAAGAAAAGAAAAGAGGGCATAAAAGAATGGAAACAAAGGCCCCATGCAATAACAGTGGCTTGGTCATACCTTTCAAGCATTACCAAGTTCTTTTAAATTTTCAATGTTGATAGGGTAGTGAATGCATCTGACCAGACCATCTAATCCTGGTCAGATAGCCCATAGGTTAGAACTAGTGAATACATCTGACCAGACCGTCTAATCCTGGTCAGGTAGCCCCTAGGGTAGGATTAGTGAATACATCTGACCAGACCATCTAATCCTGGTCAAATAGCCCTTAGGAAGAATAAAATCTTAACCCAACAGTCTAACCTGGGTTATTCGTCTTGTGATAGAAGGTTAGAAGGTAGACTAGTTGCTTGGCCTGCCTTGCCCAAATAAAACCCACCCGAAAAAGTGCTACATCAAGTCTTTCCTCCCCTTAGGATAGTTGGAACAAGGTCCCCTTGGTGGTATCTATGAGAGAAACCGAAGAAAACCCATGAAAAATCACTAATCCTAAGTTTTCCGTGCACATGACATTTTCCGCCCCGGACATATGTTCCGGTCACTTTCCAGTGGTCCAGATCGCATCACTCGGATCAACGGCTCATTTTTTATTCCGGACCCCCCTTAGTGTTCTGCTTTTAACCAAAGGGGGGGGGGGTCCGAAATCGGCGGTAATCTTTGCACAGATCTGGACGGTCCAGAAAGGAGCGTGAAAATAAGCGGCTCACATTGGATTCCGGACCCCCCCCTCCGTTCTGCTTTTAACGGAAGGGGGGGGGTCCGGAATTGAGAATAACGCAGGCGCACATCTGGACAGCTCTAAACTGAGCACTAAAATCAACGGTTCACATTGAATTCCAGACCCCCCCCTCCGTTCTGCCTTTAATGGAGGGGGGGGGGTTCTGGAATTGGTATTAAAAAGAGAGCAAAGATCTGCGGTCAGAAATCCATTGCGTAGATCAACGGATCAGGGTGGATTCCAGACCCCCCTTGGTCTTCTACATTTAATCAAAGGGGGGGGGGTCCGGAATGAATCTTCCTTGCGGAGGGCCCCTTGTCGCATGTGTCATCGCCCTATTGGTCCAAAGGTCACATCCCCCACCTGCTGTCTGACACCCCATCGCCCCTGGACGTCATCCTCCACTAAGCCCACTTGTCCCACTTGCCCCCGGGTCGAAGTCCCATCCCGTTACTGCTATCAGTCCACATTGTCAGCGCCATAACACCTTTCACTCATGAACAACCCCCTTTGGCGATTTCTACCCCCAATCATAAACCTCCACGTCAGTCGTCCGTATACTTTGGTGATCGTCGCCTGCCATATCACCCCAAGTGGCCCGTTGTACATTAATAACTGGTTAATATGCCCGTTGTCATGCTGACCGTTTTCCCGCGTCCGACTGACCTAGTTTTGAATAAAAGTGTCGTTGTGCCCCTTTTCACTCGTTATTCATCGCTCGTGCCAGAACCATCCCTCGCACCAGAGAACTTATCTATCATATTTCCATTGCTTCCCCGTCGCTTCCCTCCACCACTGGTAGACCCCACTAACGTTTTTTTTGCAGGTACAGTTGCCGAGATGGTGTCTAAGACAAAGCAAGCTGAGGAGGAAGAGAATCCGTTCGTTCCTCCTCCGATCGACCTGGATAAAATCCCTCTGGTTGACAAAGATCGGTTGATAGCGGACACCATATGCAGTTTTGACTTCTTAGATCTACAATCATGGCTCCGGGAAATTTTCCTGGACCAGAGTGACGAGATTGGGCTCTGGGAGTCCAATTTGCCCCTATATCTGTTCCCCCAAGTCCACCATTTCCCAGAATTCGCACTCAAGTGCCAAGCTCACTATGTCCCTGACCAGAAAGCCATTGTTTCTTCCTCTGGGGACGTCCTTTTCTTCATCACCAAAGAGGATATCGACCAAATGATGCAGATAACCCGCCCAGAGTCTGCATCCCCATTCAACCTGGAAATCCTCACTGAGCTCTATCAAAAAATGACTTTCCCGCAGAGAGCTCAGACAGTGGAGCTTTTTCTCCCTACTTCCGCTCCACTCCCGACCACAAATCCCCCGTATCCTTCCTCTTTGTTTTCCGTCAAAGGAAATCAAATTATTTCTTCCCTGTGTGCCCTGCTCGGGTACTATTCCGATCAATGGGTAGACGAACCCATCCTGGGTTTTCTATCTATCTTCTCCAATGATGAACAGCCGACCACGCAGTTCAACTACAACGCTTTCATGGCCTCTAACATCCACGAACAACTGGTGAATTTCACCACAGAAGGCATGTTCAGGTACTCGTCCATCCTGGCTTATATGTTCGTCTACTTCCAAGTAGACAGATTCAATTTCTCCATGCAGAAGATGAACGCCAACAGGAGGCCACAGCCAGTCACGGCGTGGACTTCTCTTCTGAAATACAATTCTGCCAAATACGACTTCACAGCGTTCATTGATCAGTTTTACCACCCTTGGGTAAGTATGTTGAGTGGCATGCTTGAGCCACGAATAAATGATGAAGTCCGGAGAATCCTACAACTCTCGGATAATGCGAAGACTGGAGACTGGTAGTTGTATCAGAATCACTCCGAGATCTGGGTTTATGGGTGCGAGTTGGCACCATACAAGCTCCCGCGTTATATACCGGTAAGGATTTTTGCACTAGAATATATTAGACAAATTATGAATTCTGATGATATCCACTTTGTTTCCCTTAAAAAGAATCAATAGTTGTGGATTAAAGGGCAGATAGGCTCGTTCATCTGCAATAGCAGAGGCGTGGGTGATGAAGCAGACAAAATGTTGAGGGAAATGAAATTTTCGACAAGTTTCACCTGGCGTTATGATCCCTGGGGGATCATTTCTAACATGAGAGTCAGAAATAAGAACGCCCCATATGCACATGAGCCCAGGCCCGAAATCGAAATATTTGCTAATCAAACTGAATGGGAGCCTGATACATTGGTGGGTGTAGAACCTGTTGTCAGGATGGAAAGGCAGGTACCCTGAACAAGCGCGCCATTCACTGCCACACCTCAGAATCCCAAGGAGAAAAGGCCCCGACAAGAATCATCGTCTCCCATGACAGAGGTGTCATCGGAGGAGTTCAAGATGCACACCAAAAAGCCAAGGACAGCTCCAACGACAGGCACGACTGTGGAACAAGAGATCACAACCACCACAGTGACCACCCCGGGGGTCAAGCCCGCCATTCCACCTTTCGGCTCGAGTCAGCACAAGGCGATTATAGCATCGTCTGTAAAATCCACAAACTCTCCCACAAACACTCCAACTAGCAACACTGGGTCCAAATTGGGCATTTTTGAAAAATACGACTTGATCAAAAAGAAGAACCAGACCCTTACCGGCAGCGCTTATGCCCAATTTCAGAATCAATCAACCACAGCTCAACACAGGCTCCTTTCAGCATTCGATATAGAGAAAGGGAGGATGCATATGGCCTACCTCCATGCACAAGTGTCGTATCCCAAAGTAATATCCGATTACAAAAGGGTCACTGTCGAGTTCCAGGCCAAGGACGTACACCCAGCGGACCAGATGGATCTGCATAAGCAGACCAAAGAGATGGTTTTCCACACTTTAGCCCACACTACAGCTTCTACTTCCAAGTATCGGATAGCTTTGAGCAATGCCCAGACCCAATTAAAGATGGAGAAGATATCATCTTTCGCGAAGGACAACAGAATGAAAACATTGGAGGAGCTAGTCCTCAAGATTGGTTATGACCCTGCGAATGTCAAAGCAGCTGAAGAAATGATTAAGAAGAAAAATGCTGACATCGCGTCCTTAAGGAAGCAACTACAGCTCCTTCCAACAGAGGATCCACAAACGAGGGAGATAGCCGAAAAAGAAGGGGAAAAGGATGAAATGCTGAGATTACTCATGGAGCAGAATGCTTAGTTAAGGGAGATGGAGGCTGAGATGGAAAAACTGTTAAAGGAGAAAGAGCAGACAAAGACAGCGGAAGGCATCCCCTTAAGTGCTATCCCCATTGCAGGATTGAGCATAGCGACAGTGACAACAGTTCAATCTACAACAACAGTGCAGGTACCAGAAGGCACCATAGACCTGGCCAAGTCTATGGAGAGAATGAATTTGCAGGAGTCTGAAATCAGTAGACTCAAGAAAGAAGTGGAAAATCTCCAAGAGCTAAAGACTTCTTTCCAGACAAGTCTAGCCAAAGAGAAGCAGGTGAATGAGCAAATCAGGAAGGAACTACAACAACTCGAAAAACAGACTGTGGCAGGTAAGACTCTGGCTGAGGCCAAAGAGGTGATATGGAATGATATTTCCAAGTCCATAAATGAAATATGGCCAATGTTTCAAATAATGTTTGAACAAAATGAGTTGCTCGAAAGGAGAAAACAAGTTGTGGAGAAAATCAGGACAGAGCTGGGAGACATGCCAGCTCAAGCTAATGAAATCATAAGGTTCCTAAATTCAAAGACCAGAGAGGAACTAGAAGAATTGAAGATAGAGGACAGGACAAAGACTATACTGGAGGTGAAAAGAGTCTTGACCAAAAGAGGCCTCATGCTTCAGCTTGAGGAGAAAATCCAAGTTATGGATCAAGGAGTGCAAAGGTTTTTCCAGAAGATAGATGCTCTGCAAAGAAAAGGCCTGCCTGGTATGAAGGTCATCAATGATAAATTGATGACACTCCCTGATTATAAGAAGAAGTTGACTGAAGAATCTAGTTCTAAGTTTGCAGGGGTACAAGGGAGTATCACAGGAAAAGCATTCATAGAGTCCCTGCAGCTGGATATTGATATCCAACATGAAATCAAGCACATATTCGTCGTCAAGCCCACATTTTCTAAGTACACGGATATGGACGAAGTGTACAGGAGATTGCTTAAAATCACAGTGCCAGGTCATATCAGGTGGGAGGAGTTGTGCGATTTGCTAGATTAGCAGATGAGCTGTCTCGACCCAGTCACCTGTCCAGTCAGAAGAGGTTGCGAAGGAACCTCACCAACGACCTACCCAGAAGTTCAGCAAACAGTTGCATCGAGTCATCAAAGCAGTTTTGATTAGTTAAGTTAGTTATGCTAAAAATAGGATGAGCACGTATTGATCAGTTATGATAGGAACATTTGTATTTTGACTTATAAATACTTCTTTTTTCAATGTATTGAGGGTTGTTGATTCGCACACCCTATTGCTATCAAGTTGTAACATTTTTGAGGAGGTCCACCATTAATAAAGAAGAGGCACTTTACAGGATTCTTGCGCATGTTTACTGGTGATGTGATTTTCTCAGTCAAATGTTTTCTCGCTCTGTAATCATCTTGTTTTTCGATAACTAATCTTTATGAATAACGTTACGTTGCAGGATTTATCTTTGATACCCTGTTTCCGATTCTAAATATTTTAATGTTTGTCTTCTAAATATCTTCAATTAATAAATTCTTAATTGCTTGTTAGTTGGAGTTATTTTCCTTATCTTTTCTTCCGTTCATCACTTTAATTATAAAAGATCCAGTGAACGTGTTATCTCGCCCTGTGAAGGATTTCTTTGGCACTTCTGGTTGTTTCTCAGATTTGATTAAATACATACCCCATAGCCCAATGGATGTGTAAGCTGTCTCAACCAATTTATAAACCCTTTTACAACAAAACCAACATTTTCTATAGCTAGCCTAATATCTTAATTTAAAACAAAGCTAAATTACATAGAGATATACCTCTCTGAAGCTGGAAGGGCTAGATCCCAGCTTTAAAAGTGGTTGGTTAAGGTTACCTTCGTGGATTTCTTCTTTTTTTCAACCTCTAGGAAATTTACCGAGTGCTATCATAAATGGCGACTCCACTGGGGAAGAACTGAAACTGATATCTCACGACTTCTTTCCCCCGAAGAAAGTTTGACTCTGAGGAGAAAGTAATGTTTAGAGGTTGATTAACTTTGTACATATTATTCTCAGCATTTTCCTAAGAACCTCTCGCTCCTCTATGACTGTCCCTGCAGCAACACAACCAAATATCGAGGCCGGGCTAGCGAATCAAACTCATATTGCGTCAAACCTTTTTGACCTAATCCTCAAAACGGCCAATAACCGAGAAGATCTCAAACACTCGTGGGAAGCCATTGAACGAGACATAGCTGCTCAGGAACAATTGGAAGTGAGACGACGTCAACGCAGAAACCTCCCATAGTATCTTTTTATCATAAAATTAAATAAAAAATAAAATATATATAAAAACCAAAAAGAGTTCTGGCTCCCAAGAAAGTTCACACTCGATCTCAGCCTGACCCAGAACCCTCCACAGCGATAGATAATCCAGAGAAGTTGTTAAGGCGAAAGACCTTAGCCATAAGCTCTGTGAGTTATACTCCCCTTCAAAAGTCTCCTTCCTTTTCCGGAGGACGAGATATCTTTCAAAACCCCGATCTTGGTCTTATTGCGCCACAAAACCTTGGTAGAACACGGTCGAAAACCTTTATGTCTAAGCTCATCTTTGACCCAACTGTAGTGCAACCCCGAACCCTTGAAGTCTTGTCTCCCACGACTAAGCTACGAATCGATACCACAGCGTCGCCCAGTCCTTCATCACCCTCGTCTTCGATCTCTACCTCTCCCACCACCCAGGCCGTCGTTCCACCTCCTCTGCCCGTCATGGCAGCTCGATATGCCCCTTTGGTGTTGGCTGTACCACTACATGCTATGCCCCAAGACTACCAGACTAGACTTCCACATGTCAATGCTACTGGAACATTAAGCGCTCAACAACATGTGGATAAAATGAACGACTACTTGGATTTACAAGAAGTTGACGAAGTCAACGTTCAAATGAGAATGTTTTCCCAGAGTCTAACAGGGGACGTCAAGAAATGGTTCAAAGCCTTACCCACTGCATCAATCCCTGACCTTGTCACGTTCCAAAGAAGTTTCCTTGATAGATGGGAGGTAAAGAAAAACCCTCTTCAGATACTGTCGGAATACAAGAATATAAAAAGGAATCAAGGTGAAAGTGTCCAAGATTATTGTACACATTTTAACAATTTATATAATGCAATCCCAAGTGAGATCAAACCTCCCCAAGGTTTGGCATTGATTAAATTCCCTGACGGATTTGATGCAGACATGTCTTACCAATTAAGAGAAAGAAATGCTGCCACCCTCGAAGACATGCAGAAAAGCGCTATTAGTGTGGAGGCTAATTTGTTGGCAAAAAGGGCGCGTCAAAGAACAGAAAGGAGAGTCACGATCAAAGAAGAACCTTCCACGTCAAAGGCTAATTCTAAATTGGATTCTGTGGTCAGATCATTGGCGTTATTGTTATAAAGATCGAGTATTTCAGACAGTAATCCTCCGAGAGACGACACACCTGCTCCTCAAATTCGGAACCCCAATTTCAGGAGAAACCCTCCTCAAATCAGACAAAGAGATCAAAGAGATCAAAGAGATCAGAGAGGTCCTGATCAGCCGATCAGGCCTCCCTTGCAAGAAAACTATGCTGACGATGGGGGTGAAGTAGATGAAGAATTGGAGGACACTCATATCAACCTCATGGGCATTCATGATAATGATGCCATTTTCCTTACTCAAGAAGAGCAGGAACTCTTTCTGCTGAATCAAACAAAGGTAAGTGAAGAGGCCGAGGATGCAGGACAACAGACCTATGAAAACGATATCTTGGAGGTGCACCGTCAATACAATCTGTGAAGTAGGAAGGTAGAAGTAAATTCCTCGAAGAAGACGTCTGGAACACAGAAGGTCTCTGAGGCTGAGAAGACCCCCGAGAAGGTTACGGCTGAAAAATATTCTGAGAAAGGAAAAACTGATGCTCCGGTGAAGAAAAACATCACCATACTGAAAAAACCGGCACAGCCCGAAGTTTCACCTGTTAACCTGCCTAGTACCTCTGACCGGAGGGATATGGACCAACCAGAATCAACGACTCAGACCCGAACACCAACACCTTTTAGTCTAGAGGCAGAATTGGCCAAAATTAAAATTTCCGTCCCACTGACAGAGTTGATAAGCCGAGGCGGTTATCATTCACAGGTACTAAAGGCATTATCCATTGAGCCTGGCATAAGCACCAAAGCCTTGACTATTGGATCAGTGACTCACTCAGACACTGTGAACCTCGCTGACGATCGCCCTGAACTCCTTTCCGGACCTGCAATGGATGGTCGAGACGATACCGGTGATGTAGCTCCCTTTTATATCAGTTTGAACATACATGATTTGATATTGCATAATGCCATGTTGGACTCAGGGGCCTCACATAATCTAATGCCTAAAGCTGTAATGGAAAAACTGGGATTGGAGGTCACCAGTCCTTACAAAGATTTACACTCGTTTGACTCTAGCAAAGTCAAATGTATTGGTCTGATTAAGGATCTATGCATCACCCTGGTGCAAATCCCTTCAAAAAGCATGGTAATGGACGTGGTGGTTGCAGACATCCCACCAAAGTATGGTATGTTACTGTCCCAGTCTTGGGGAGCTAAGCTCAAAGGAAACTTACAACTGGATATGTCTTACGCCACTATCCCAGTTTTTGGACAACAGAGGAGGTTATACAGAGAAACGCTAATGAAGTATATGGTCAGTAGTCAAGAGAAACCTCATAATTACCCCCTTTACTCTGCCCATTCAGATTTAGATTCATTCATATTGTACAATGATGGTGATACTGAAGGACAAGATACTCAGCTGATAGAAGTTGTACATAGTCAAGATGAAAGTCTAGAAAGCAATGAGGCAACAAAGATGGTAGATGAAATCACTGAAGAGTTCCCCGCTGACTTCTGGAGCATGGATTTCGATGGAGATGTGAGTAAAGAAGGAGCAGGAGCTGGTGTCTGGTTGCACAATAACCGAAAAAGGTATTCGGAAAACCATTCCTATAAGTTAAATTTTCACTGCACTAACAACGTTGCCGAGTATGAAGCTTTAATGCTCGGTCTGAAGCTGTTGAAAAAAGTTGGTGCTAAGCAAATAATGGTAAGGGGTGATTCTGAATTGATTATTAAACAAATTAAAGGTGAATATGTTGCTAAACATCCACGTCTTAGAGCCTACAGAAATGCCATTCTTGATGCGTTGAAATGTTTTGGAGAGGTGGACTTACAGGTAATGCCGAGAGGTCAGAATATTCTGGCCGACGGGTTAGCTACGTCAGCTGCGTCCTGCAAGATTCCTTTCTGCCTAACTCGCCCATACACGGTTGAGGTGAGATGCAGACCCACAGTGCCCGATAATATCAGGTACTAGCAAGTGTTTGGAAATGACAATCAGATAGAAGACTTTCTGCAATGCAAGAACGATTTTGAATGTACAAACATAGACGTAGAAAATGAAAACGAGAATGTAAATAACTCCAAATTTGAAATAGATAGTGTTAATACTGTAAATATAGTAGATATAGAAGACACAGTAGATTCAGGAAAATTAGAGGATGATGAAGTGGATACCGACATTTTACAATTAAAAAACAATGTTTTACCTAGAGGCCTTGTCCCTTTAGAAGATCTGTTTGACAGCGATGATGTAGCTAAGAAACCAAAAATAGAGGCTCATGGGCAAGAGGTAGAAGACTGCAACATAGGAACTAACGAGAAGCCTAGGATGGTCAAACTGTCCAAATCTTTACCCCCAGAACAAAAGCTTAAGTACATTGGACTGTTCAAAGAATATTCAGATGTTTTTGCCTGGGGCTACGAAGATATGAAATCCTATGACACCAACATTATACAACACAGGATTCCCATAAAGGAAGATCATAAACCGTTTAGGAAGAAACTTAGGAGGATAAATCCCAAGTTGCTTCCTTTGATAGAAAAAGAAATCAAGAATATGTATGAGGCCAAGATCATAGTCCCGCTGCGTTTCTCTAAGTGGGTTTCTAATTTAGTCCCTACACGCAAGAAAACCGGTGAAATCAGACTCTGCATAGATTTCAGAAATCTGAACAAAGCATCCTTGAAGGATAATTACCCCTTGCCTAAAATGGATCACCTCCTGCAAAGTGTGGTAGGGTCCAGTCGAATTTCCCTGCTAGATGGCTTCTCAGGTTACAACCAGGTCTTAGTCCACCCAGACGATCAGGAAAAGACCGCTTTCACCACCCCATGGGCCACTTTCATGTATGTGAAGATGCCTTTTGGTCTGATGAACGCAGGAGCCACCTTCCAGAGGGCAGTGGAAATTGCCTTCATCGAAGAGACAGGTAAGTTTATTGTCGTTTACTTAGATGATGTGACTGTTTTTTCCCAATCTGATGATGAACACTTGCGACACCTTAGATGAGTTTTTGAAAAGTGTAGAAGGTTCGGGATTTCATTAAATCCCAAGAAATGTCTTTTTGGGTTAGAAGAGGGTAAATTGTTGGGACATATCATCTCTAAAGAAGGAATCAGGATTGATCCCAGCAGGATAGAGGCCATACTAAAGGTAGAACACCCCAGAAACCTTAAAGAACTACAGTCATTTATAGGACAAATTAACTTTCTTCGAAGATTCATTCCCAATCTGGTTGAACTCCTCCGAAATATCACAAACATGCTTAAAAAGGAGGCTAAAATAAAATGGGACTCAGAGTCCAAACAATCCTTCGAACAGGTCAAACGAGCTCTCACAGAGGCTCCAGTTCTGATTAGTCCCGATTTCACTAAAGATTTCTATCTTTTCTCTTTCTCCTCCGAACATACAATAACAACTGTATTACTGCAGAAGAATAGTGAAGGGTATGAACAACCCATCGCTTTCTTCAACAAAGCCCTGAGAGATGAGGCACTAAACTACAATATCATGGAGAAACAGGCTTTTGCTTTGGTGAAGGCTATAAAGGACTTCAGGGTCTATATTCTCCATTCACATGTCATAGCCTATGTTCCAAACGCGGCAGTGAAAGATATCTTGACACAAGACAACCCTGATGGGAGAAGGGGAAAGTGGATTGCAGTTATTCTAGAATATGACATAGAAATTAAGCCCAGAAAGCTGATCAAAGGCCAAGGCCTTGCCAAATTGATGTTTGAATCTAACTTTCAGGCTCTTGACATAAATTTTCTAGACGTGGCATATGAACAGGGCGAGATGGCGACTCCACATGTTAAAGAGGTTTTTCTAAACTCTCCATGGTATGAATTCCTTGTCTTTGTTTTACAAAATTTACAAGCTCCCCCTGGTTTAACTAAAACTAAAGCTAGATTTTTAAAGTTGAAAGCTTTGAAATTCTGTATTCTAGAAGGAAATTTGTATTGGAAAGACCCTGTGGGTATTCTTTTAAATTGCTTACTCAAAGACGAAGCTGACAAAGTGGTGCAGAAGTTCCATGCAGGTGAATGTGGTGGCCATTTGAACTGGAAGGTCACAACCAACAAGATACTCAAAGCTAGTTTTTACTGGCCCACCCTGTTTGCAAACGTACATCAGAAAGTAACAACCTGTCATCAGTGCCAACTGTTTGAGGGTAAAAGGAAACTCCTTTTGTTACCTCTTAAACCAATTTCAGTGGAGGCTCCTTTCCAGCAGTGGGGACTTGATTTCATTGGAGAGATACACCCTCCATCTTCGGGCCAACATAGGTGGATTCTCACTGCCACTGACTATTTCACCAAATGGATCGAGGCTGTACCAAGCAGGCAAGCCACTGATGTTGTTATTATTAAATTTCTTGAAAATAATATTTTATCCCGTTTTGGTTGTCCTAGGAAGATCGTTACTGACAATGCGGCTGCCTTTCGGTCGAAGAAGCTTATTGATTTCTGCAGTCGTTACCACATTGTCTTGGGACATTCCACAGCCTACTACCCTCTGGGGAATGGGTTGGAGGAATCCTCAAACAAGACCTTGGTAAACATCATCAAGAAAACATTGCAGGAGAATAAAAACTCATGGCATGACAAGATGGTATTTGCCTTATGGGCAGATAGGATAACTACCAAAAGGTCCATTGGTATGTCACCATACCAACTGGTCTACGGTACAGAAGCTGTGTTCCCAACTTCTTTGGGAGTCCCTATCATGAAGTTACTTCAAGAGATGCAAGCTGAACCAAATGACTCTCAGAGACGAATCAATCAAATGATTCATTTGCACCAGACTAGAGAGAATGTTTTCAACAAAACATACGTCATCCAAGAGAACATTAAGAAGATCTTTGTCAAACGAACCAAAGAGGACGACTTCGAGCTGGGAGACCTGGTGTTGAGATGGGATGCCAGGAACGAGGACAAGGGAAAGCATGGGAAATTTGATCATCTGTGGACAGGGCCTTACATGATCCAAGCTTTCAGAGGAAACAATGCCTTTTTACTAAACAATGTCGATGGGTCAGATCTGCCAGGAGCACCTGTGAATGGCAGAATGCTGAAACATTATATTCCCCCCCAGTAAGAGGGTTGAAGAGACCACTCTCCATTGTACATACCGGTTTTAATTTTCAGTATTTGTTTGCATTTTCCGAATGAAGGATGGTGGTCAGTTTGTTGAAGCCCGAAGAGAAGGCCCTAAGCTGCTGATCACTGTTCTCCAATATTTTCCGTAGAATCAGCCCAAAGAAGATTACTAGACAGATTGTTTCAGGATGACAGGAAAACTGGATTCTTGGCACTTAACAGGGCAAGTGCCATCCCCATGTGGAGCCGCCTGTTATCACCCCATAAATTATGGGAATCAACTTATGACTTGGATATTATCTGT
>ML778853.1:1450466-1466957 GCA_009831015.1 Picea engelmannii | reverse complement strand
ATCTTGTAGACAAATGATATTTCATTTCTTCAAATAATTTGTAAGGGAAAAGAAAAAGGAAAAAAGAAAAGAAAAGAGGGCATAAAAGAATGGAAACAAAGGCCCCATGCAATAACAGTGGCTTGGTCATACCTTTCAAGCATGACCAAGTTCTTTTAAATTTTCAATGTTGATAGGGTAGTGAATGCATCTGACCAGACCATCTAATCCTGGTCAGATAGCCCATAGGTTAGAACTAGTGAATACATCTGACCAGACCGTCTAATCCTGGTCAGGTAGCCCCCAGGGTAGGATTAGTGAATACATCTGACCAGACCGTCTAATCCTGGTCAGATAGCCCTTAGGAAGAATAAAATCTTAACCCAACAGTCTAACCTGGGTTATTCGTCTTGTGATAGAAGGTTAGAAGGTAGACTAGTTGCTTGGCCTGCCTTGCCCAAATAAAACCCACCCGAAAAAGTGCTACATCAAGTCTTTCCTCGCCTTAGGATAGTTGGAACAAGGTTGCCTTGGTGGTATCTATGAGAGAAACCGAAGAAAACCCATGAAAAAGCACTAATCCTAAGTTTTTCGTGCACATGACATTTTCCGCCCCGGACATATGTTCCAGTCACTTTCCAGTGGTCCAGATCGCATGACTCGGATCAACGGCTCATTTTTTATTCCGGACCCCCCTTAGTGTTCTGCTTTTAACCAAAGGGGGGGGGGGTCCGAAATCGGCGGTAATCTTTGCACAGATCTGGACGGTCCAGAAACGAGCGCGAAAATCAGTGGCTCACATTGGATTCCGGACCCCCCCCTCCGTTCTGATTTTAACGGAAGGGGGGGGTCCGGAATTGAGAATAACGCAGGCGCACATCTGGACGGCTCTAAACTGAGCGCTAAAATCAACGGTTCACATTGAATTCTGGACCCCCCCCTCCGTTCTGTCTTTAATGGAGGGGGGGGGGTCTGGAATTGGTATTAAAAAGCGAGCAAAGACCTACGGTCAGAAATCCAGCGCGCAGATCAATGGATCAGGGTGGATTCCGGACCCCCCTTGGTTTTTTGCCTTTAATCAAAGGGGGGGGTCCAGAATGAATCTTCCTTGCGGCGGGCCCCTTGTCGCATGTGTCGTCGCCCTATTGGTCCAAATGTCACATCCCCCACCTGCTGTCTGACACCCCGTCGCCCCTAGACGTCATCCTCCACTAAGCCCACTTGTCCCTCTTGCCCCCGGGTCGAAGTCCCATCCCGTTACTGCTGTCAGTCCACGTTGTCAGCGCCATAACACCTTTCACTCATGAACAACCCCCTTTGGCGATTTCTACCCCCAATCACAAACCTCCACGTCAGTCATTTGTATACTTTGGTGATCGTCACCTGCCATATCACCCCAAGTGGCTCGTTGTACATTAATAACTAGTTAATATGCCCATTGTCATGCTGACCGTTTTCCCGCGTCCGACCGACCCAGTTTTGAATAAAAGTGTCGTTGTGCCCGTTTTCACTCGTTATTCATCGCTCGCGCCAGAACCATCCCTCGCACCAGAGAACTTATCTATCATATTTCCATTGCTTCCCCGTCACTTCCCTCCACCACCGGTAGACCCCACTAACGTTGTTTTTTGCAGGTACAGTTGCCGAGATGGTGTCTAAGACAAAGCAAGCTGAGGAGGAAGAGAATCTGTTTGTTCCTCCTCCGATCGACCTGGATAAAATCCCTCTGGTTGACAAAGATCGGTTGATAGCGAACACCATATGCAGTTTTGACTTCTCAGATCTGCAATCATGGCTCCGGGAAATTTTCCTAGACCAGAGTGACGAGATTGGGCTCTGGGAGTCCAATTTGCCCCTATATCTATTTCCCCAAGTCCACCATTTCCCAGAATTCGCACTCAAGTGCCAAGATCACTACGTCCCTGACCAGAAAGCCATTGTTTCTTCCTCTGGGGACGTCCTTTTCTTCATCACCCGAGAGGATATCGACCAAACGATGCAGATAACCCGCCCGGAGTCTGCGTCCCCATTCAACCTGGAAATCCTCACTGAGCTCTATCAAAAAATGACTTTCCCGCAGAGAGCTCAGATAGTGGAGATTTTTCTCCCTACTTCCGCTCCACTCCCGACCACAAATCCCCTGTATCCTTCCTCTTTGTTTTCCGTCAAAGGAAATCAAATTATTTCTTCCCTGTGTTCCCTGCTCGGGTACTATTCCGATCAATGGGTAGACGAACCCATCCTGGGTTTTCTATCTATCTTCTCCAATGATGAACAACCGACCACGTAGTTCAACTACAGCGCTTTCCTGGCCTCTAACATCCATGAACAACTGGTTATTTTCACCATAGAAGGCATGTTCAGGTACTCGTCCATCCTGGCTTATATGTTCGTCTACTTCCAAGCAGACAGATTCAATTTCTCCATGCAGAAGATGGACGCCGACGGGAGGCCACAGCCAGTCATGGCGTGGACTTCTCTTCTGAAATACAATTCTGCCAAATACGACTTCACAGCGTTCATTGATCAGTTTTACCACCCTATGGTAAGTATGTTGAGTGGCATGTCTAAGCCACGAATAAATGATGAAGTCCGGAGAATCCTACAACTCTCGGATAATGCGAATACTGGAGACTGGTATTTGTATCAGAATCACTCCGAGATCCGGGTTTATGGGTGCGAGTTGGCACCATACAAGCTCCCGTGTTATATACCGGTAAGGATTTTTGCACTAGAATATATTAGACAAATTATGAATTCTGATGATATCCACTTTGTTTCCCTTAAAAAGAAGCAACAGTTGCGGATTAAAGGGCAGATAGGCTCGTTCATCTGCAATAACAGAGGCGCGGGTGATGAAGCAGACAAAATGTTGAGGGAAATGAAATTTCCGACAAGTTTCACCTGGCGTTATGATCCCTGCGGGATCATTTCTGACATGAGAGTCAGAAATAAGAACGCCCCATATGCACATGAGCCCAGGCCCAAAATCGAAAGATTTGCTAATCAAACTGAATGGGAGCCTGATACGTTGGTGGACGTAGAACCTGTTGTCGGGATGGAAATGCAGGTACCCTCAACAAGCGCGCCACTCACTGCCACACCTCAGAATCCCAAGGAGAAAAGGCCCCGACAAGAATCATCGTCTCCCGTGACAGAGGTGTCATCGGAGGAGTTTAAGATGCACACCAAAAATCCAAGGACAGCTCCAACGACAGGCACGACTGTGGAACAAGAGATCACAACCACCACAGTTACCACCCCGGGGGTCAAGCCCGCCATTCCACCTTTCGGCTCGAGTCAGCACAAGGCGATTATAGCATCGTCTGTAAAATCCACAGACTCTCCCACAGACGCTCCAACTAGAAAGACTGGGCCCAAATTGGGCATTTTTGAAAAATACGACTTGATCAAAAAGAAGAACCAGACCCTTACCAGCAGCGCTTATGCCCAATTTCAGAAGCAGTCAGCCACAACTCAACACAGGCTCCTTTCAGCATTCGATGCAGAGAAAGGGAGGATGCATATGGCCTACCTCCATGCACAAGTGCTGGATCCCAAAGTAATATCCGATTACAAAAGGGTCACTGTCGAGTTCCAGGCCAAGGACATGCACCCAGCGGACCAGATGGATTTGCATAAGCAGACCGGAGAGATGGTTTTCCACACTTTATCCCACGCTACAGCTTCTGCTTCCAAGTATCGGATAGCTTTGAGCAATGCCCAGACCCAACTAAAGATGGAGAAGATATCATCTTTCGCGAAGGACAACATAATCAAAACATTGGAGGAGCTGGTCCTCAAGATTGGTTATGACCCTGCGAATTTCAAAGCAGCTGAAGAAATGATTAAGAAGAAAAATGCTGACATCACGTCCTTAAGGAAGCAACTAAAGCTACTTCCAACAGAGGATCCACAAACGAGGGAGATAGCCGAAAAAGAAGGGGAAAAGGATGAAATGCTGAGATTACTCATGGAGCAGAATGATCAGTTAAGGGGGATGGAGGCTGAGATGGAAAAACTGTTAAAGGAGAAAGAGCAGACAAATACAGCGGAAGGCATCCCCTTAAGTGTTATCCCCATTGCAGGATTGAGCACAGCGACAGTGACAACAGTTCAATCTACAACAACAGTGCAGGTACCAGAAGGCACCATAGACCTGGCCAAGTCTATGGAGAGAATAAATTTGTAGGAGTCTGAAATCAGTAGACTCAATAAAGAAGTGGAAAATCTCCAAGAGCTAAAGACTTCTTTCCAGACAAGTCTAGCCAAAGAGAAGCAGGTGAATGAGCAAATCAGGAAGGAACTACAACAGCTCGAAAAATAGACTGTGGAAGGTAAGACTCTGGCTGAGGCCAAAGAGGTGATATGGACTGATATTTCCAAGTCCATAAATGAAATATGGCCAATGTTTCAAATAATGTTTGAACAAAACGAGTTGCTCGAAAGGAGCAAACAAGCTGTGGAGAAAATCAGGACAGAGCTGGGAGACATGCCAGCTCAAGCTAATAAAATCATAAGGTTCCTAAATTCAAAGACCAGAGAGGAACTAGAAGAATTGAAGATAGAGGACAGGACAGAGACTATACTGGAGGTGAAAAGAGTCTTGACCAAAAGAGGCCTCATGCTTCAGCTTGAGGAGAAAATCCAAGTTATGGATCAAGGAGTGCAAAGGTTTTTCCAGAAGATAGATGCTCTGCAAAGAAAAGGCCTGCTTGGTATGAAGGTCATCAATGATAAATTGATGACACTCCCTGATTATAAGAAGAAGTTGACTGAAGCATCTAGTTCTAAGTTTGCAGGGGTACAAGGGAGTATCACAGGAAAAGCATTCATAGAGGCCCTGCAGCTGGATATTGATATCCAACATGAAATCAAGCASATATTCGTCGTCAAGCCCACATTTGCTAARTACACGGATATGGACGAAGTGTACAGGAGATTGCTTAAAATCACAGTGCCARGTMATATCAKRTGGGAGGAGCTGTGCGATYTGCTAGATTAGCAKATKAGYTGTCWCGAYCCAGTCACCTGTCCAGTCAGAAGAGGTTGCGAMGRCACCTCGCCAACGGCCTACCCAGAAKTTCARCAAACAGTTGCATCGAGTCATCWAARMAWTTTTGATTAGTTAAGTTAGTTATGCTAAAAATAGGATGAGCACRTCCTGATCARTTATGACAGGAACGTTTGTATTTTGACTTATAAATACTTCWTTTTTCAATGTATTGAGGGTTGTTGATTYGCACACCCTRTTGCTATCAAGCTGTACTATTTTTGAAGAGATCTACCATTAATAAAGAAGAGGCACTTTACAGGATTCTTGCGCATGTTTACTGGTGATGTGATTTTCTCAGTCAAATGTTTTCTCGCTCTATGATCATCTTGTTTTTCGATAACTAATCTTTATGAATAGCGTTACGTTGCAGGATTTATCTTTGATACCCTGTTTCCGATTCTAAAGATTTTAATGTTTGTCTTCTAAATATCTTCAATTAAGAAATTCTTAACTGCTTGTTAGTTGGAGTTATTTTCCTTATCTTTTCTTCCGTTCATCACTTTAATTATAAAAGATCCAGTGAACGTGTTATCTCGCCCTGTGAAGGATTTCTTTGGCACTTCTAGTTGTTTCTCAGATTTGATTAAATACAGACCCCATAGCCCAATGGATGTGTAAGCTGTCTCAACCAATTTATAAACCCTTTTACAACAAAACCAACATTTTCTATAGCTAGCCTAATATCTTAATTTAAAACAAAGCTAAATTACATAGAGAGATCCCTCTCTGAAGCTGGAAGGGCTAGATCCCAGCTTTAAAAGCGGTTGGTTAAGGTTACCTTCGTAGATTTCTTCTTTTTTTCAACCTCTAGGAAATTTACCGAGTGCTAACAAGCCGAGTGAGCTGTCGGTGAGGACCAGGCCTTCAAGCTGGGAGGCAGGAGGGGTGGAGGTTGTGAGAGGTTCCAGCTTGGGTTGCGAGGAGTGAGTAGAAGGTGAGCTAGGGGGAGAATCAGGTACTCGAGGCTGAGGAATATGCCATGGAGAGCCTCTCGTTGGCCTCCCTCTTTGCAGTGGAATTCTGACCTCGTAGGGAAGGAAAAGCTAAGAGGAGAGTCCCAGATGGACATAGAGATCCTAGAGTATCCCGATGGCGATGAGCACCATGGAGGAGGGAAACTAGAGTAAGCCATGTCTGAGCGTCTGAGGGATATGAAGGTCAGGATGCATGCGGAGGTTAATGGTGCCTTCAATTAGAGAAGCCATGGAGGAGACAACAATGGGAGTCGAGCGCACCAGTGTTAATGGTGCAATGGACATTGTATAGGCGTTTAAATGCATGGAGTAGGTGGTCGGGCTTGGCACGAGCCCGACACATGGCCCCTACCACGTTGGCCTGTACGCTCCTCCTCATCCCACCATGTGGCCCGCACCAACACCCCATCCGGGGGTTTTTCCACTGTCGTAGCCTTATGAATGCATTGCTGGAGAATAGGGTGTGAAGGGTTGAGGGATGCTTTGCACAGGAGATCTGGTCCGTCCCAGTTAGTCCCCAGATTAGCCAGTTCGTCTGCTACTTGGTTTGCCTTTCGTCTGATGTGTGCAGGAATAAAGGCCTGATTGGGTTGCAGAAGATCCGCTATAGTCTTTAGTCCATGTGAGAGTCTCCATCTGGGTGAGATTATTTCCGGGTCTGCTCCATTTAAGATTCTGCGAAAGAGATTGATGATGACTTGGGAGTTGCCTTCTACAATCAGCTTGGTGAAGCTGTTCTCAATTGCTAATTGCAGTCCTCTGGTGAGCCCCCAAAGTTTCGCTGCATTATTCATAGTGTGACCAAGGGTGCCTGCGTTAATGAGAAGGATGTTTCCATGGTGATTGCGGAATACCACTCTGTATCTCGCTGCTCCTGGGTTGCCTTTGGAGGCCCCATCAAAATTGAGCTTGATGAAGCCACNGGGGGGGACCTCCAATACTGGAGGATAAGAAGTTTCAAGGGAGTGCTAATCAGATCCTTTGTAGTCCAATGCTGAAGGCTGATAGTTTCCAAAATGTTGAGGCGACATTGGTTCCAACAGTGGTGCCACAGGAGGTGGTCATTCTGGAAGAGCCTTCTATTTATTTCCTTCCATACTTGTCAGAGAATGAATCTTGGGAGAAGTTTCCAAATATGGTTTAGAAGGGGAGATTGGTACACTTGGTCTCTCCAGTTCGTGATTGTGTCGATGATGCTATCTCTTTTGCGATCTGAAGTGCACATAATTAGAGCACTTTGATCCTAGACTTGAGCAGTGTAGGGGAAAGTGTTGAGGAGATGATTCATGGTCTCAGCTTCTTCTCCACAGAGCATGCAGATAGACAGGCCAACAAAACCTCTTTTTGAGAGGTTATCCCAGGTGAGAATGATCGAATGGGTGACAAGCCAGAGGAATAGAGTAATTTTTGGCCAGTGTTTAAGGCCCCAAAATTTGCTCCAAACATTCCCTGTGGGTAAAGGGTCTGAGTGTGTTTTGATGACATAGGCCTCTCATATGCTGAAGGTGCCCCATGGCGAGTATCCCCATTGTAGGATATCCTCTCCTATAATTTTGGGGATTTTCCTTTTGGCCATTTCTTCCTACCAGGGTCTTAGGTCCGCGTGCGCCTCTAGGTTCAGGTGCTCCCTATTTAAGTGCCAACATCGTAAGGTGTCCTTTGTTGGATTGTCTTTCCAGTAATTTGCGAATTTTTTCAGGCCCGCATGTGTAGCTGGGATGTTGATATTCTTAGCCCAGTCCTCATGGTCTAGAGTTGGCCATTGCTGCCAGGAATCTTTCCAGAATAGGGCTGTTTTCCCATTTTAGATTTCCCAGAAAGCATGATTTGTTACCAAATGTCTATTTTTCTTAGCTGCTGCCCAGATTAAGGAACCGAGGTTATCCCCATTCCACCTGATTAGGCTCCTCTCTGCCATATCGGGTGCATATTTCCTTCTCCAAAGCCTGGCCCAAAGATCCTTGGGATTTTTTAACCAATGCTACCAAATCTTGGCACTAAGGACTTTATTCATGATAGAGGGGTCCCTTAGCCCGAGGCCTCCCTGAGCTTTAGGTTGGAAGAGTTTTTCCCAGCTGATCAATGCTATTTTTTTCCCTGTGTTGAGGCCTTTCCAGAGGAAGTTCCTCTTTAAGCTTTTTATGGTTGTGAGGACAAACTTTGGGACAACAAGCGTCGAGAAGGTATAGATGGGGAGGGCTTGAAGTACGGATTGAAGAAGAATGAGGCGACTAGGGAGGTTTAGGGCTCTATAGGTCCAGGAAGACAACCTCTTGGAAAAGGAGGAAAGGAGATGTTCCCAAGAGGTGTTTCTGAGGGCGTTATCAATAAGGGGGATGCCAAGGTATTTGGATGGAAGAGAGCTTCAGCTGAAGCCCAAGATATCAGAGATATGGAATTGGATCGAAGAAGGCATATTGAAGAAGAAGATATAGGATTTATCTTTGTTACAATCTAGTCCTAAGGATTCAGAGAAGGTTTGAAGGATCGAGAGGAGGGAGTGGGATTCTCGTGCTGTAGGGGTACCCATCATCAGAGTGTTGTCCACAAATTGGCTATGCGAGATCAGGGGAGAGATACCATGCAGAGGTAGACCTATCAACAAGTTGCTTGCTATGGCTGCATGAATGGAGCGACTGAGACCCTCGACCATGATGATGAAGAGGAAAGGAGAAAGAGGGTCTCCTTGTTTGATTCCTTTGGAAGGGAAGAAAGGACGGGAGGGAACTCCATTGATAAGGATGGAAAAGAAAGATGAGGAGGTTAAATTTAGAATCCATTCCACCCAGAGCTTGTCGAAGCCAAAGGCAAGGAGAATTTCACGCATATAGTCCCAGCTTAACTTATCAAAGGCTTTAGAGAGGTCTAGTTTAAGTAGCATACCTGGCATTCTGGTCTTCTACAAAGAGTGAAAAACTTCATGGGCTAGGATGATGCTTTCTAGGATTTGTCTGCCTTCAACATAGCCCGATTTCTCTGGAGAAATGATCATTGGTAAGATGGGCTTGAGTCTTCTGGCAATCACTTTGGTTAGGATTTTGTAGATGACGTTGCATAGTGCGATAGGCCTGGACTTCTTAGGGTGGAAGACCTACCCCTCTTTGGGGATGAGGGTGAGGAAAGTCACGTTGAGAGCTTGGAGGAATTGTCCTAAAGATCGAGAGCCTTCAATGATTTCCCAAACCTCTACCTTGATAATCTGCCAACAATGGTGAAACAAATCATTGGTGAAGCCATCTGGACCTGGAGCCTTGCCTTTGGGGGTGTCCTGAAGCACCTAATCCACCTCCTCAATAGAAATGGGCTGGAGCAGGGATGATTTTTACTCTAGAGTAATTAAGGAGGGCACATGCTGCGTGACCTTGGCTATGGCCTCAGATCTATCCGGGAAGGGTTCCGTGAGGAGATCTTTGTAATAGTCTATCAGTTTCTTCTCCAAATATTCATGGGAGTGGATAGGATGGCCATTGGTGGAGGTTAACTATGTAATTATATTGGTATGTCGGCGGTGAATGTTGGTTCTGTGAAAGAATTTGATGTTTCGGTCCCCCTCCTTGAGCCACTAGATGCGATATTTCTGTTTCCACAGAATCTCTTCTTGGCCTTTTCTAGCCTCCAGCTGTTGATTTAATCTTGCTTCTTGGGTTTTAAGCTCTTTCGTTAGCCCTTGAAGCCGGATCTGGTTTTGAATCGTGCTCATTTGTTCTGACAGTTGCTTTTGGGAGTCGAAGATGTTGTCGAAGGTTTGCTTGTTCCAAAGTCTGAGTCTTTTCTTGAGGTTCTTAAGCCGTTGCTAAAATTTGTACATCTTGGAGCCATGGGGAACCTCTGCTTCCCTCCACCAATCATGGATCTTTGCTTGGAAATCTGGGTGGCTGAGTGAGAACTGCTCAAACCTGAAGGGTTTTTTCCATGGACTGGCTGGCACCTCCAGCCATAGCTGTATGGGCCAGTGATCCGAGCCATGGAAATCTAGAATTCTTGCCTCCAGAGTTGTGCCTTCCAACATGAGGGAATCAGAGATGGAAAAATGATCTAGCCTGTAGGCAATTTGATGTGTTCTGGTTCTTCTGTTTGTCCAGGTGTGAATGCCATTGATGGTCTCCTGGTCAATGAGGTTGATGTTATCAATGAGGCTATTGAAGTCACTGGAATCCTGATCCAGACATCTAGATCCCCCTTTTTTTTTCATCCAGGTTGCGAATGAGATTGTAGTCTCCATTGATAATCCATCTGTTGTTCTCAGTTAAGTTGGAAAGGTACTCCAGGTTCCTGAGAAAGGCTTGCTTATCCCTAGGGATAGCCAGCCCGTAGACATTGGTAAGGTGGTCGGGTTTGTTGGATCCAATGAGCCTATAGTCTGCAGTGATGGACCATTTGGAAGTGATGGAGTTTTCCATGATTGTTGTGTTGGTGTTCCAGAGGATAACTAATCCTCTAGCTGTATCGATGGCTACGGTAGAAATTTCTTCCCCTTGCTTCCAACAATGGGGGAGTAGCCTGTTGATGTCTTCATTGGTGCATTTTGTTTCCTGAAGTAACATTATATCCGGATTTTCTACAAAGATCAGATCTCGTAGCATTTTTTTCTTTCTACGTCCATTGAGGCCTCTTATATTCCAGGAGATAATATTCATGAGGATGAGGGGGTAGGGAGAGGGGGAAAGCTGTTCGAGATGAGGTGGATTTGACCGGAGTTCACCATGAAGTGACCTATCTCTTGTATGAGCTTGTTTGTCAACTTCCTTCCTCTTTTCTTTTCGTCTTTATGATTTTTTCTCTGGCTCTTAGACTGATTACCCTATATTCCCAGACCCTTGCTGGATCAAGTTGTGGATCCAATTGAGGAGTTAAGGAAGACCTTTTTCACTTTCCATAATTGATCCCGAGGTATGGTGTACAGTTTTTGGTGTCTATAGGCATGTTCGAGGTGCTCCAGGTCCACCCCACCTAGTTCTTCCTCTTCTAGCTCCATTTCGGTGTCCCTATCCTCTGCCTCCAAATGGTCCTACTGGCTGACAATGGGGTCTAAAGTTGAGTTATCTGGATCCTTCTCCTGTATTGGTCGTTCACTCCTTGGGCTCATGTGTTGGGGTGTGTTTTCCACGTGGGAATCTTTGTGGTTTTTGGGGACTGATGGATTCTCTGGTTGATCCTATAGTATTGCATATTTATTACTAGTGGATGGATCTTTACTTACCTGGGCTGGCTACTTTCATCCTCGTTGTATTCTCTTTCTTGCTGGTTGAGCGAAGCCTTCCTTGTCTTTGCCGAACTCTGGGTTCCCTTCTTTGTATGCAGCATTGAGGGGGCATTCTCTGAAGAGATGTCCGTGCTCATGACATTTCCCACATATGAACGAGATGTGTTCATAGTCTATGGTTTGGATCCAATCCTCGTCATGGTATTATAGGATTATGGATCCCGAGAGTGTCTTGGATATATTCAAGTATACGCATATGCGCGCATAGGAAGTGTACCATATTTGCTTTGTGGCCTCTGAAGACTTAACATAGATTCTGATGGTGTTTCCTATGCCTGCCATAACCTCTTCCAACCAGAATTCCTAGGGTAGGGAGTATAGTCGGATACATACTGGTGCATGTGCAAAATCTTCCTTTTCAGGGCTGAACTTCTCTGTCCAGAATCTTAAGAAGAGTCCCGCTAAGTTGTAAAAATAAGGCCCTCCATAAAAAATGTGGTTGCGGTCCTCGAAGTTGTGCATAATGATCGTGAAGAAGCCCTTGGAGCCCGGTTGTAGTTCATAGTTTCCTTTTGGCTTCCACCAATGTTGTATCCATTTGATCAAGTCCCTTTCTAAAGGCTAGAGCCCTAGGAATTTTCCTACTAGGGCGTAGTCTCTCATATATTCCTTTTGTTCCTCTATGCGTGGTGAGCTAATGATGTATTTCGAGGCCTATGGTGCTTGTGGGATGAATTTTCCTGGTAGCCATGGAATTGACGCTGTTGCAGATATAGCTACGTTTTCTGGGTCAATGTCCATCTCCCGATCCTTGAAGGATCCTTCTGTCGGGAGCTTTGAGCGTTGATATGGAGGAGGCTCGAAGGTGGGTCTCTTTGATCCTTCTCCCAAGCTTCCATTCGTTGTGGCCTAGTTGTAAGAGGTGTCGTTTGGACCTCCCTCCTTTAGAGTCATGAGCCCCAGTGGGGCAAATATTGTGATCGTGCAGCCTAAACCCTAAACCTAAGTTGCAGAGCGCTCATCGCTTCACCGCATCCATATATAATTCTTCACATGTAATTTGAAAAATAGTCAAGCGATCATTTTATTTCAAATATCAAGTAGATGTTTATGTGTATTTAAAATTATCAACATCTAAGCATTTTTTGGATCAAGTTCATATCAGAGAAAGTTTGACAAGTATTTTGCAAGTTAATGCTTACAAGAGAAAAACTCAAAATTGGTAAAGGAAAACTTGCAAGTTGTAAGTCTGAAATTGGAAAGAGATTTCGATGACATAAGATGGATTCTAAAAAACAAGGCATGCATTCATATATTCCTCACACTATTATAATGTTTAACCTTACTAAAATTGATAAGGTGTCAGTAAAAGCTACACATATAGAGGCTAGTAAGGGTAAGCATATGAGCCAGGATAAGAAGTCATTCAAGTTTGAGAAGATACTGACAAGTAAATGGAAGAGTAAGAATTCATCCACAATGAAGCAAGCTGAGGGAAGACCTGCATGTTCCCATTTTAAGAGAAAGGGCCATGAAGAATCACAGTGTTGGAAGTTGCATCCACATCTAAAACCAAATAAATTCAAGGATAAAGGGAAGAAAAAGATTTTTGCATAAGCTCATCAAGATCTAGGGTCATGCTTTGGAGAAGAATCGAAGATCATGACCATAGGAAGAAATATATATGAGCTATGAAATAAAATTATTTAGTTAAATATGCCAAGATGGAAAGTGATATTGATTAGAAGAAAAGGAGAGAGATTTTTTATGTCAAAGTTATAGTCAAGCATACAAAGGTAGATAATTTATTCAACAGTGGATATAAAGCTAATCTAATATTTGAAGAAATTGTTAAGAAGTTGGGATTGAAGAAGACACCTCAAAAAATTCCATATACATTAGTTTGGGTGTATGACGACGCTAATGTTTAGGTAACAAAGCAATGTAAGATGAGGTTTGCAATTACAACTAAGTTCTTTGAAGAGGTTGAGTTAGATGTTGTGCTTCTTGACATTTGTGACATTGTCTTGGGTAGTCCATATCTATTTGATAGGAAGGTTGTGTTCTATCGAGAAGAGAATAAATATCACCTTCTCAAGGATGGGGTAGAATATATTTACAGAGCTCATCGCATCAAAACTTATTTTTATTTAGCGGGCATAGGGAAAATCAAGAGACTCATGAGCATAAGTAAGTATTTTGTTCTCATGATAGTGAAACAAAAAGACAAAGATATAACAAATACTTTAGGAGGTTGTGATCCAAATCATAAACATGAGTTGATCAACATCATATCTAATTATGATGAGTTGTTTCAGAAACCTACATGGATTCCTCCTAAAAGGGATGTTGAAAATGAAACACATTTGCATAAGGATGCTCCTCTTCTGAACATTGGAATGTGCAGGTCACGAGTAATTGAAAATGAAGAAATCAAGAAACAAGTTTAGGAGCTGCTCAATAAAGGAATAGTTAGATAAAGATCCTCTCTGTGTGGTTCTCCTATTGTATTAGTTCCGAATAAAGATGGCACATGGAGGATGTGTATTGATTTTAAATCCCTAAACAAGATTACGGTAAAGAATCATTATCCTCTTCCCATAATATATGATCTATTATATTAGTTAAATAATGTTGTGCATTTCACTAAGTTGGACTTGATAAGTGGTTACCATCATATCAAAATTGCAGAAGGAGACATATGGAACACTTCTTTCAAGAGCAAGAAATGATTATTCAAATGGTTTCCTATGCCATTTTGGTTATGTAACACACCGAAAACATTTATGAGAGTGATGAATGATGTGTTCCAACCCTACATAGATGATTTTTTTATTTTCTATTTAGACGACATATCGATATTTAGTTGAAGATGAAAAGATCATATAAAGCATGCCAAGAAAGTATTTGAACTCTTGAAGAAGGAGAAGTTGTATATCAAGTTATCTAAATGTGAATTTGGAAAAATGTCTCTGGTATATTTGGGTTACATTGTAGGGAATGTTCAGTTAAAGATAGATCCTACAAAGGTTGAAGTCATTGTGAAATGGCCCAAGACAACTACTTCCACCTAAGTGAGGAGCTTCTTAGGAGAAGTACAATAATGGAGGAAATTCATTTCAAATATATCATACATAGAAACACCTATACATGCATTAACAAGTGTTAAACATGTCTTTCAATGGGAAGGAAAAAAATTGAAGTCCTTTGAGACACTGAAGGAAAAGATACGCACCACACAAGTATTGGCTCTGACAAATCTACAACAACCATTTAATATTCAAACTAATGCAAGCGGATATGCCCATTGGAATATTGAGAGGGGGGGTGAATCAATATGAGTACTTTTACCACTTTTAACCATAATATATAAACTTCAAACGTATTAGCATTATATCATCAATGTATCACCTATGATTTCATTCAATAAATCATGAGCATATAAACGTAAGCAACATCACATAAACATCACCAGATCAAATACACAATACAACATAATTTACGTGGAAACCCAAATGGGATAAAACCATAGAATGATTTCTTATAAATATCAAAGAATACATTCATTTGAAGCACCAAATTGTCAATTCTGCAACTACAACTGGAACGAGGCTACGACCCCCTATTTCCAGGCTTCAACCTGAAGGAAGATACAATTCCATAAATTGTCTGGTTCCAACCAAAAGGAGGATACAACCCATTGATTCTCAAGCTCCAACTTGAAGGAAGCTCCAACTCCCTGAGTTCTCTGACACCAATCGGAAGGAGGCTACAACCCCCTTTCCTTTCCCTGTCCTGCCACCCTGAAGTATAAGTGTAGACCAATTTTCACTACCAAAATCACTTCCACTGTCACTATCACTATCACTGTCATTGTCACTATCATTGTCACATCAACTTGTAACCTGCTAGCATGTCACTGTATGTAATCTGTCACATCAACCTGTCATTGTCCAACATGTCACTGTCACCGATACTCAACCATGTCCTCTCACATGGATCATATACAAAGGAAACCTCTCAACTATATGTACAACATCACCAACACATGCCTCTACCAAGCATGTACCAAAATCACCAACATACCATCACAACATATGTGTCTAAACCATGTACCAAAGCATGTACCAAATCATCAACTTCTACCATACCAAGAATCAACTGTGTACCAAAACCTATACCACAACAAGTTCATCAAGAATGCACCAACACATGTACCACAACAAGTGAACCAACCATGCACCAATACCTATACCATGTACCTCAACCATCAACCTATTGGTTGTGGAGCCTGATTATCTTCTTGATTCAGAGGTCCTTGCTTTCAACCATGTTTATACCCCATGAAGTATTTACATCCCAGAAGTATGTACACTCTTCCACACGGGGGAGTGCAGAGGGGGGGTACCCACTCTCCGGGGTCCGGGGGGGATATCCCCCCGGCTAGGGGGTTTGGGGGCGAAGCCCCCGAAGAAAAAATTGCCTTGTAAAAGTATATTGTAATTTCGTTGTAAATATGGACCATTCATTATAAGGTCGCATATCTAACGGTAGAGATTATGTTAGGGTTTTTTTCCCTAGAAGGAAACCCTCTTTTATGAGGGAAATGTATCGTGGCTATGGTTGATGATGAATATTGTATTCTGAGAGAGGAAACTGTGAGAGAAAGAAGAGGAAGTTACAACGGGTTTTTCTATAGGTTGTATCCCTTCATTTGCTGGATAATAATAAAGGAAGGACCTGGAAATTTCTTTGGTGGACGTAGCCCACACTTGGTGAACCACATAAATCTATGTCTCTCTTGTATTGTGTGTCTTCTATGTTTTGTTTCTGCATTTGTTTTATTTTATTGCTCTGCGGTCCTGTTTTTCTAGCAACTGGCATCAGAGCATAAGATAACTCACAGGAAAAGAGGGTTCCTGGTTTGAGTGGGAGCAATGTCGGAAGATGGAAAGTTTAGGGTCGAGAAATTTAATGGCCAAAACTACCAGTTATGGAAGATGTTGATGGAAGACTATTTATATCAGAAGGATCTATTCCTACCATTGAGTGGAGTAGCAAAGAAGCCAACGGCCATAAAGGACGAAGAATGGGAGATTCTTGATAGAAAGGCTCTAGGAACGATACGGCTGAGCTTGGCAGCATCGGTGGCTTTCAATATTTCGAAAGAAAAGACAATGAAGGGTTTGATGGATGCGTTGGCCAAATTGTATGAAAAACCCTCGGCGTCGAATAAGGTATTTCTAATGAAGAGATTATTTAATATGAAGATGTCAGAA
>ML778853.1:1390590-1423388 GCA_009831015.1 Picea engelmannii | reverse complement strand
AGATATTGCACATGCAGTGGGAGTTGTGAGCAGGTATATGAACAATCTAGGTAAAGAACATTGGGAGGCAGTAAAGTGGATTCTCAGGTATTTGAGAGGTACTACTACACATGCATTATGTTTTGTAGGTTCAGACACTTTTCGATAGGGATATGTTGATTCAGATATGGCAGGTGATAAAGACAGTAGGAGGAGCACCACAGGGTATGTTTTTACTATAGGTGGAACAACAGTAAGTTGGATTTCAAAACTGCAAAAGGTTGTTTCACTTTCAACAACAGAGGCTGAGTATGTTGCTGCTACAGAGGCTAGTAAAGAGATGATTTCGTTACAAAGTTTTATGGAGGAATTGGGAAAGAAGCAGGAGAACAACCGATTGTACTGTGACACTCAGAGTGCCATTCACCTTGCAAATAACTCAACCTTCCATTTGAAGACTAAGCATATAAATTTGAGGTACCACTTCATACGATCCACCTTGGAAGATGTACAATTGAAGCTGGAAAAGATACACACTAGCGAGAATCCTGCAGACATGTTAACAAAGGGAGTAACCAAGGAGAAACTGAGTTCCTGCTCAGTTTCAATTGGTCTTCAAGAATGAAGATGAAAATGAGAAACTTTCCAGGTCCAGGAAGGTTCAGAGTCTAGCATATACAACAACGGTGGAGTTGTTGAGATCAATCTCCAAGTGGGAGATTGTTGGTTGTGGAGCCTGATTATCTTCCTGATTCAGAGGTCCTTGCTTTCAGCCATGTTTATACCCCATGAATTATTTACACCCCAGAAGTATGTACACTCTTCCATGCGGGGGAGTGCAGAGGGGGGATACCCCCTCTGTGGGGTCTGGGGGGGCTATCCCCCTGGCTAGTGGGTTTGGGGGCGAAGTCCCCGAAGCAAAAATTGCCTTGTAAAAGTATATTATAATTTCATTGTAAATCTGGACCATTCATTATAAGGTCGCAGATCTAATGGTAGAGATTATGTTAGGGTTTTTTTCCCTAGAAGGCAACCCTCTTTTATGAGGGAAATGTATTTTGGCTATGGTTGATGGTTAATATTGTATTCTGAGAGAGGAGACTGTGAGAGAAAGAAGAGGAAGTTACAATGGGTTTTGCTATAGGTTGTATCCCTTCATTTGCTGGATAATAATAAAGGAATGACCTAGAAATTTCTCTGGTGGACGTAGCCCACACTGGGTGAACCACGTAAATCTGTGTCTCTCTTGTATTGTGTGTCTTTTGTGTTTTGTTTCTGCATTTGTTTTATTTTATTTCTCCGCGGTCCTGTTTTTCTAACACAACCATGTATGTCAAAACCATATCAACTATGAATCATATACCATACCATGTACATCAATGATGTACATCAACACCTGTACGATACCATATACCAGCAATGTATCTCAACCATATGCCATAACATGTATCAATCATGCATCAATATTGTACTATATCATCAACCATGTACCATATACCATGTACCATGTACCATGAAATGTGCATCTAAAAATGAACCATAACATCCATATATCAAGCACCAAGATTATGTCTCAAGCATGTATCAATATCAATTCAATCATATGCAACCATGTACCATGTATCACAAGGCCCTCCAAGACATCCATTAAGCATGTGCCATACCATCCAAGATGCAAGCTTCAAACAAATACATAAAAAACACACATTTACTTATGAAGAAGACATGAAGCATGTCATCATAGTCCAATAGACCAACCTGTACAAATAGTCTTCAACAAATAGGATATGGAATCTTCTTCAAGGGATTTTCATTGATCCCTGACTTGTCCTTGATGCAACTTGTGGATTTCCGCACCCTTCTTGTTGCAACTATCAGATGTCCATGTCCTTATTGATGCAACTCGTGGATATTTGTGCCCTTCTTGCTGCAACTTCGGATGTCCATTCCCTTCTTGTTGATACTTCAGATGCTTGTTCCCTTCTTGTTGCAACTCACGAATGTCCACTCCCTTCTTGATAAAACTCGTGAATTTCCACACTATTCTTGTCACAATTCTGAGACTTTAACCTTCGTAACTTTAAACTTAACGTCAGATTCACTAATAAACAAAAATTTTACACTATAACATTCTCACAATATAGATATTCAATGTAAGTGTGTGTACTTATGAGAGACTCCTTGAGGTGTATTTATACTTTTTCTAGGTAACCTCTTTCCTTACTCCTAGGGATTCTTGAATTTCTTGTTACAACCACTTTACCCTTTCATTAATTGACTTGTAACAAATTAGGGGATTCTTAACCATTCTTCTGGGCTTCCAACTTCATGAGGGAATCTCTCCCTAACTGTGATGAAGAACGTGTTGTACGACCTATCACCATAAATGACACAACAAGGAGTATCCATATATGAGTGTATTATATACATTTACATTGTCCTTCATGTCCTTATTCCTCAAACAAATTCAGGTCTCATGACCACATCTCGAGGGATTCATGTAGACTTCATCAAATGCACCCATCACATCTACTGACATCAACCACTCTTGTTGACATAAATGAAAACTAACTCACCATCAATCTCAACAATATCTCTAGGGATTTCAAACTTCTCCAAAGGTTGACATTAATTTCCAAGGGTTGAAATCAATGACAACCAGCTTTGTAAACCATCTGTCCAACAATTCCATGGGTGTAGTCTTGATTGAATGAGGTAAAACTAGATTTTATCATTCTAAGAATTTCACTCAAGCTGTGATTATCTATCCAACATATGATAAGAAATTGTATGCACTCGTACAAAGTGTAAATAAATGGAAGCATTACATAATGGGAAAGGATATGATAATTCATACAAATCATCCACCATTACAGTATTTTTAGTCAGATACCAAGCTACAACAGTCACGACACTTAAGGTGGATGGATTTTCTACAGTATTTTCATCTGGCAATCAAGTATAAGAAGGGTATTCATAATAAGGTTGTAGTTTTGTTATTGTTTCTTCTTGAATCCGTTAGGACCAAAACAAAAACCTCATGAGGACATTAATACCCCTTCATTTTTAGAGAGGTGGTTCTCCTCTTTGGCTAAAATACATATCTTTGAATAGCTTGGAACATGGAGAGTTCTAGACATCAAATCCCAAATCTTTATTGCCTGGATTTAAATGAAAAATGGTTCTTCAATAACCCCATATGATATTTATGTGAACACAAGTATTTTTACAATAATAAAATATTGAAGGAGAGCTTCAACATCAAAATTAAATTGTGATCAATATGACACACAATCTTAATCATATATAAATATGTCCATGTATTCTTTATGAAAAATAGGAGAGAATAATTTGATCATCTCAAAGAATTTTAAAAGAGTATTTCTATCAATATCAAAAGATAATTTGATAGGTCAACCTCAAATATCTCATACTTAAAACTCAAAGTTACAAGATACAGTCAAGATCAACCCTGAAACAATTCTTTGTGGAGTCTTATTCATGAAAGATGTTCTTCATTACAAAATATTTGACAGCCATGTATGTGGCTGCAAATACTCCATGATCATATAATAAAATATCTTATAAAATTATAATAAAAACACTCAACAAGTCAGCCTTGTTCCCAACTCTGAGTTTCAAGCATAAAGCTATGAGAAGTGATGTAGAAGAATAGGAAGAAAGGAGAAGATGGAAATTTATTTCTTTTGATCAAAATATTGATTTTGTATCCATCGTTGTACCTTATTATTCCTCTGATCTTCTTCCATTCCCTTCTCACATAACTGATTCTTGTACCTTTTGATCAAGCCTCTCTTCTCTTTTTAAGAAGCGATTTTCTAACTACTTGAGTAGTTAGGGTTTCTCCCTTTCTTGAAATTCCCGTACAAGTTTTTTCTTGGAATCTTCCATTTTATTAATGACTTAATAATTCCTCATTAACGAACTCACATCATTAATATAAGTATATTGAAAATGGGCCCCTCTTCCCTTTTAATAAAATATTTTAATTAAACTTTTGTTTTAAAATTTAATTAATTTTCCACTAAAAGAGGACAACTACAATTTAATTTTATAGAAGTTAAAACCCACTTTTTATCCATGTAAACCACTTATGATGTTCTCTTCATCGTCTCATATTTCCAATGATATAAAATTTTCCCAAATCCATCGCCCGAATCTCAAGATATGATCTCGTGAAGTTCAGTTGTCACGCGGGCCCATTAAAAGTGAAGCTGATTGATATTTTAATTTATGAGAAAAATGTACCATATTTAAACATTTTAAACCTATACCAACATATTCTACGTCGAAACAACTTTTCAACGATATAAATTTTGCGCAATTTTGACAACCGGAACTGAAGTTATGGCCTCCGCAAGATCAACACTTAGTCACCGTTGATCAAAATCGATGGGCAAATCTCAGCCCCTGGATTGATTTTCGTGATTCCCTTCATAAAATTCAACTTTTTGGTTTAAAATTCTATTCCACATGCATTGGTATATTATATTCTTCATGATATATAATACTAAGTGTTTCATACACTTAGCAAGAAACACACGAGGAAGATTATGGAGCATACGTGGTTCGACCTCCTTAGAAAATTGTTGAATAAAATAATAGTTTTTGAATCCTATCATTGTCCACCTCATGCCCAATCACACTGATGATTCATCCAATAAGATGTCGCCACATGTCAGAAATTGATTTTATGTCACATTATTAAATCATATCGTGTCACATGTCCCTCTTTGTATGTTGCCACGTGTAATGCTCTTATTGGATGCCATGTGTCATTCCTCCATAGCCCACCAAATAGTAACATGCCATGTGGAAAATTATTATTGGTTCACATTTTAAAGGTGAAAACTTCAAAAATAGGTTAATTATGGGAAGGTAGATGATATTTGAGATGAGGGGAAATGGAGAAATGTGGGTGGTGAAAATTAAGCAGGTGAGTTTGTAGTCTATGGGAGTGGGTTGGTAGGTTGGGGAGTGAGGTGAATAAGGGAGTGAGGGTGGTCAATGTCTGAGAACCAGATAAGGAGTTTGAGTAGTTAGGGGGAAAGGGGATAAATGTATACGAAAATAGTGAGGGAGGAGAAATTTAGGTAATGGGAGTGGGGGTGAGGAAGGCGAGGGGGAAGGTTAAAGGAGTGTGGTGGGTGTCCACCCCCACCATAGATTGAAATATGGCTAAGTATGAGAGGATAAGGTATAAGGGAGTGGAGAGGGTGGAGAGATAAGGAGAAGGGTAGGAGTAGAGAAAGGGGTGGGATTAATTTGTAGGTGGTAGAGGGCTAAGGGTGATGTGTAGATAATGGGTTGGAGGATGAGAGAGTGTAAAGAGGAGAGGGTATGTATGAGTCCACCAACCCGTGAAATCAATGGGGAGATGAGGGAGGAGTCCCAAAAATACTAAGTGTTGAGACTAGTTGAGCGTATGGGAGAGGTAGTAGGATTAGAGTGGACAAGAGAAAAATGTTAAGTGTTGAGATAGATGGAGATGAAAGTGATGAGAATACTTAACCAAAATTTGAAAAAGGAGAGGAGAACATGATGCTTAGAAAGGTTATTAAAAATCATACCTCTGAACAAGATCTTGAGTAACTTAGGCATATAGAAACATATTTGTGATCCGCAAAATAGATGGTGAAGATGAGACTGAGAGCTGTAGAATGAACTTATTAAAGTTCAAAAAATGTCTTCTTTTGATATCAATATTTTTATGGATCCAAGAGTGGGAAAATATAGGTGACCAAATTTTGGTTAACAATTATCAAGACCAATAATTAATGCATCTACAATACACAGTTATAATCCTTTAGCACATGAAATTTATGCATAACAATATGCTAGGGATAACGATTTTAAAGAAGCATATGATGTGCTAACTCATGATAATCAACAATCAGATTATTATATCCATGACAATTTTTTATATCATCTTGGAAAACTATGTATACCAAGAGATCAAAGATTAAATATAATCAATAAGCTCATATATTTCTCTTCTTTTGTCATTTCAGGGTTGGTATGATAGTTACACAATTAGAGAGGTATTTTTATTGGCCTCATATGAACAAAACAATTTCTAAGTATATCAAAGGGTGTGTCATGTGTGCTACAAGTAAGCCTAGCAACCAAAACCTAGGGTTATATACACCACTTCTGAAAGTATCTACATGGAATTTATAGGGGGTTTGCCAATGTCTCAGATAGGGCATGATTATCTATATATTGGTGTGGATAGATTTATCAAGATGTGTATTCAAATGCCATCCAAGAAACATGTCACCACTGAACATACAACACATATGTTCTTCGCTAATGTATGGGTTCATTTTTTACTTCTATTACACATTATTTTGGTCATTCTAATAATGATATCATAGATATGTGTTCAGGCTCCCAACATGACTTTTTGCCCGAGAAAAGAAACTTCTTTCCTCCTCTACTAGAATTCTTTTTAGAAAGGGTCCGCAGGCTACTCATACTACACAGTGCGAAAATCTATCATTTCCATAGGCTGCTCTATGGCTGGCCCATGGTATTTCTGCAAGTTGCTACATAAGCAGGGTGCGATGAGGTTCCAAAGCTAAATGAAGAAAGAGGTTTCATGAAGTTTCTAGAAGGGGAATCTTCTAGAATGTGAGGTGTCGTCCGTGTGGTTGCAATCCTACTGGTTTCTCTGATTTGGTGGGATCATCCTCATCCTTTTAACCACTTCACCTTCTCCTATATAATCATGGGCTTCTAATGGAAAAGGTTAAGAAAAAAGAAGTAAGATTAAGCATAGAATTGATGAAAGAATAGGATAAAGACTGTGTGAAGAATCTTGCTCTTACTGATGCTTGAGGCCTCCATTTGTCCATCAAGATTTTGTGGATTATCTTCATGCAAATTTCAAAGAAAGTGTATGTGTATGTTGAAACAAAGGACCACTAAAAGGGAACTTGCGACATCAAGGCAATTCGGTTGTATTTTCTACTTTTCATTAATATAATACGGTGGCACGTCTCTTTCCCATAAAATGATTAGTGTTTTATTACATGACTCCTTGATCACATGTTTAGGTTGTCATTGAATTATACTATTGTTGCTTTTATGTTGGTTGATTTGTGTTGCACAGATATGATTCTACAAGAGTACTGGAGTGAAGCAAGGACAACAAAGATATAAGGAAGCGATTCATAAGGTATGTTATCTATTCCTCTTTGGATAATAAACTAAATGATTGCAACTTAAGGAAAGTGTCTTGTTTCGTCTTGTTTTGTTCTAGATCCAGGTGGATCTAGGGGGATTAGTTCATGTTCGCATCTATCGATTTACCCTATAACAAAATTGGCAACTCCCCATGCGCGTGTTTCCTAGAACTACAATATCGTAGAAGATCTGGCAGAAGCACCATTTGTGACGTCATCCCTCGAAGTGCTTCAGAGTTGTCCTACACAACAGAAGGAACTGTTGAAATCTATCGGTGGAATCGACCCTACAGATACGAATTTAATAATCTTTGACTTGGAAGATCACATTCCAAGGTTACCCCCTTAGCTCGCATTTCAAATACAAGTTGTTGTCGCCGACAAGAATATTTGTAGAACAGTTATTGACGAGGGTGCCTTGACGTGTGTCATGTCTATTGCCTGTTGGAAAGCCATTGGCTCTCCTCCCTTAACTAAATAACACAACATGCTCAAAGCCTTTAATGGCTCTGGCTTTAAACCATATAGTGTTCTCCCTTCGTTGCCTATTACGTTAGAAGGCAAAACGGTCAATGCAGAAGTTGAGGTCTTTGATGCACCTCTCGATTACAACCTCTTACTTGGCCGTAGTTGGATCGATTCTATGCCTGAAGTCGTGTCTACTCTTTTCCATATCATGCTCTTTCCACATTAGGGAAAAGTAGTTACACTAGACCAACTAGCCTTCTTTAACTCTGATACATGTACCAACAACGTACCTTTCATTGAAAAGACACCCTCTAGGTACGATAATGTTAGTGTGGGTCGACTGAAAGATTCCACTCTAATGGGTACATTTCCAATCTCACCACCCAACGTTCCACCTCCTTTGGTTGCCTCGATTAACATGATCTCCACCTCCATCTGTAAAAATCCCATGTCTTTTGACCAGTGGATAGTACCCATACCCGATGATTATCTTCGCTATGGAGACCAGATGCCTTTAAGTCCGGTTGAATCCACTTACCAAGCCATTCAATCGACTGACCCTTCTACTCCCTCTCTCGGTGATTCATCTCCTGATCCGTTCCATGTTATTTTTCCCATGGACGAGATGATTATGTTAGTTATGTCAATGGAAGATACCCCTTGGGATGATGGACATCATTGTTCCATTCTCTTTCTCAAACAACACACCATCGATATTTACCAACGGATCTCAACTCCGTTGACCATTGCCGTTTTTTCTTCGGTTCCTGAATCCACAAACGATGTGTTATACAAAGGGAAATTAAGTAACATTTCTCCCACCATCCTCCTCGAAATATATATTAAACCTGGAGTTGTTGAAAATGTCCACATCAGAGCTTAATGTTCCACCAATGCGTTTGTTATGTATAAGTCACTTTTTCAAGAATTTCGCGACATCTTCACATGGAGCTACGAAGAGATGCCAGGTATTGACTCTGATATTGTTGTACATGAAATTAAGAACTACCTAGACGCTAAACCTGTCTGCCAGAGACTTTGCCTGGTCAACCCTCGTAAAGCAGCTGCTATCAAGCTTGAAGTCGAAAAACTTCTTAAAGCTGACTTTATTTATTAAGTGGCTTTGACTGATTAGGTATCCAATCTATTTTTGGTTAACAAGAAACAAGGTACAATCTGTGTTTGTGTTGATTATAGGGATATCAACAAAGATTGTCCTAAGGACAACTTTCTTACCCCCTTCGTTGACCAAATCATCGACGATTGCACTGGAAGTGAAATATTCTCTTTGATGGACGATCTCTCCGGAGATAATCAGATCAATATCTTACCTACGGATCAACACAAAACCACTTTCATTTTTCCTTGGGGCACTTTTGCCTACCAGAAACTGCCCTTCGGTTTGAAGAACGCCGGTGCAACGTTTCAACGTGCTATGTCTTATGCTTTCCATGATATTAAGAACATTTTATAACCATATTTAGATGACCTACCAACGCATTTCATGCATCGTAGTGATCATCCGTCCCACCTCCGAGCCATTTTCCTTCGTTGTCGGTTCTATCGTATATGCTTAAACCCACATAAATGTGTCTTTTGTGTGGATTCCGATCGACTCCTAGGCTTTATTGTGTCACATCAGGGGATCAGGGTCGATCCTTTGAAGGTCGAGGTGATCCTCAATCTCCCTCCTCCTTCCCCACATCACCAACTACAAAGTTTGCAAGGGAAGGAAAAATTTCTACGTCGTTTTATCCCAAACTACGTTGAGTTAACACTTAGATTTACTCGACTATTAAATAAAGGCTTTGAGTTTGTATGGGACACCACTTCCAACAAAGCCTTCAAAGATTTGAAATTAACTTTAACCTGTACCCCACTGCTTCCCACCCGATTATAGTCGAGATTATTTCCTTTATCTCGCTGCTTCGGACTTGACCATCGCCATGGTTCTAGTCCAAGAAGACGATTTACACGATAAAAATGTCATTTATTATTTGAGTCAAAGTATCATGACTGTCGAAGCCAAGTACTTACATGTTGAAAAACTAGGCTTGGTATCTATTCAAGTTGTCCAACGTTTCTGTCACTATATTCTATTATGCAAGACCATTGTAATTTCAGATTGCAACCCTATGCAACACATTCTTACATGTCAATTGATAGGGGGAAAATATTCCAAATGGATAGTCATTCTCCAAGAGTTTGAATTAGAATTCGAACGTGATAAGTCCAAGAAATCCTTGGTGTTTGTTGAACTAATATGTGACCTTCCCTCCGCTGAGACATAAAAAGTGGCAGAGGATTCCTTACCCGACAAATCCATTTTTTTGATCAGTTATGATGATCCTTGGTATGGAGATATTATCATTTATCTCCAGACTCAAAATTTCCGACCAGACCTCTCTAGTACAGAACGTCGTCACATATTCTATCAAGCCCGTCAATACATCATTATCGGTGACACTCTTTATCACCGAGGTGTTGACACTATCTTATGTCATTGTATCACCTTTGATGAGGTTGAGAAAGATTTGAATGAATTCCACTCTGGAGCATGTGGCGGTCATATGTCCGGGTATGCCACTGCCCAAAATATCTTGCAAGCTAGGTACTTCTGGCCTTCTTTATTTAAAGACTGTATAATTGTCGTCCAAAAATGCCACGCTTGCCAAACATACAACCATAAGATCAGATCTCATCCCTCTCCTTTACACCCTGTAGTTTATGTTGGACCTTTCACTAAATGGGGTATCGATTTCATGACTTGTAACCCTCACTCGGTCGGGGGGCATGGATACATTATCCTAGATGTGGATTATTTCATGAAATGGGCAGAGGCGATGCCTACACTCGACAATACAGGAAAAACTGCAACTCTATTCATATTCAATCACATCATTGCATGATTTGGAATCCCACAGTCTATCGTCACTGATCGTGGTAGCCACTTTCGAAACTTCATGATGTCTGAGTTCACAAAAAAGTTGGGTCTTCGACATGAAAACTCAACCCCCTACTACCCAGAGGCCAATGGCCAAGTTGAAGCAATCAACAAGGTTCTTATCACCATGCTTTGATGGATTATAGGAATTCACAAAACGAGTTGGCACACAATGTTGTTTTAAGCTATATGGGATTATCGGACATCCGTGAAGTCTGCCATGTGGTTTACACGTTTCCAATTAGTGTATGGTTTAGAAGTTGTCTTACCGATTGAATGTGAGATCCCATCGTTAAATCTAGCCATTGAACTTCTTCCAAACACCTTTGCTGAAGAAGAACGTGTGTTGTATCTTATGAAATTAGACAAAGGCCGTCAAGATGCCACCCTATTTATTGAAACCCAGAAGAAACACGTCAAGGCCCAATACGACAAACATGTCAAACCACGTGTTTTATCTGCGGGCGATCTAGTTCTTCTCTATGAACAAGATCGTGATTTTCTAGGTGCCGGAAAATTCGAAGCTATGTGGCGAGGCCCTTATATCAAACGAATGTTGGAGAAGGGAGCCTACGAGTTAGTAGATTATGATGGCATTCCTTTTAGTGAACCCATAAGTGGGATTTACTCAAAGAAGTACTATGCTTAGATTATATTTGCATTAGTACTTGCATTTTACTGTATCATACTATTGTGTTCTACGTTTATGTGTTTTTTTTGTTATTCGGTTTCTACCCTCGACCGCTTATCTTGCATTGTGCTTGGTTTTCAGATGTCAGAGTCTTCATTACCCTAACTTAGCTTCGTCGATGGCGCTAGTCATAGCACTTAGAACCTAGATTCTGCTGCATGGGTAATATATGCACCCATGAACGAACTTATCAATCTACATGGTGTTTGCCTCGGTCGTGCAACCAATAATATAGCAGAGTATAGCACCGCCATCGAATTATTGACTGATGCTATCTCACTTGGGATTTGTCGTCTAGTTATACAACTTGATTAGTAGCTAATAGTGCTACAATTAAGTAATGTCTATGCTATTCGAAGTCCTACTTTGTTACATGTATATTTACGAATTCGCCTCTTGGAACGTTATTTTGATTATATTGAGTATGAGCACATTCCTATATGTCTAAATTCGTTAACTGATGCATTACCTAATTATGTATTCAACACACATCTGAGACATTTATAAATCCAATAACACATCACATGTATTATACAAAGAAAAATAAGTCGGTATAAGCCTCATGTATATATATATATATATATATATAACGATTAAACATTTTTACAAAAAGATTGTTTTTTCGTCCGAAGACCAAATTATCAAAACTGAAGCTCATAGCTTCTACAAAATGGCATCAGGGATGTTTCTCTCAGTAAAACACTACTTCTCGTGCTACCCTACGGAGAAACCGTCTCAATGGACCACCAATGCCTACAGTATGGCACTGGAAATGCCTCGGGACCTCACCGATCGACATATCTGGGATCCCTGCAGTCAAACCCTCCAGATTTTGCTCGATTGCTTCGTAGTCATCCGCATCCCATCCTGCGACTACCGCTACTTCCCCTTGCCTCTGGATAGGGGATGTACTTGGGGGCCAGAATGGCCCTACATCTATATGGTTAGGATTTTTTTTCATTAGTCATTGGATCGAAAAACACATAAAAACACTATAAAAGACTATATTTTGAATTTTTTTACAAAAACACTATAAAAGAAAAAAGTATTTCTTACCTAGTTCCCCCCACTGAGAACCCTCAGGTAGAACTAAGTCAGGATCATTATGAAAATCCAACCCGACATATGCATAGTCATCAAAAATCAAGATCTGGGGCTCCAGCCAATCAAAAAAGGTGTCATTATATCTAATAATGTGACCTGCCACATGTCGGGACATGAGATCACACCACCGCTTTATCTGCGGATATCGTGGCATTGGTATATTCCAATATACCTGTAAGAGAAAGTGTAGGACTCTTTCCAGGAATAAATATACCAAAATGGATCCATACCCAAACTATTTTAGATCCTCGTTCTTGCTCTTGGTCAACTGGCTCTTCATACTACATAGAAGCCCATCACACCAGTTGAACACACACGGTTCCATGAATTCTATCCCATATGGGAAATAGCTCTGTAGAGCCATGTGTGGAGAAGAACTCCCTACCATCTGTGCAATGGTTAAAAGGATGGTTCTCAAGGTCAGATCATGAACCCCTCTGATAGCCACCTTACACTTATGTTGCTCGGCCTCAGGTTCAGAATAGAGTCTGATGTATTCACTCATCGGTAAACCCGCAACTCGACCTCCTGTTAAGGTCACTTTCACCCCATGAAAGGATAAACCTGCCAAGAAGTAGATGTCTTCGATATCTAGGGAGAGCACATGAACATCCACATGGGATACTTGTTGGTCCACGTCCCACATACAAACCAAATATTCCAACAGTCTCAGCTGAGCTCTCATGCCTTGGATCTTGAATAATTTTAATAAACCACACTATCGTAGGGAATTTATGGTGCCTGGATTGTTCAAAGACATTTCATCATCATCTTCATTCTCTCTTTATCTCCACTCCAACATCTTTGCAATCAAAATACCTACATGGAGATGAAAGAAATAAATTAACACCTTTAATTATGATGATTTAGAATTCCTTTTGGTCCACCGTATCTTTTTCTTTTGGGTTTTATGCCACCGTGACTAGACATTGGTTACAGAGCGGGGTTTCCGCAGGTGAACCATTAGGTGCCTATGGAAATCCTTGATTTTTGCAGGCTCTGATATAGGGCACCTACGACGGCCCCATCGTGTGCCCATGGTCCAAAAATTCACCCAAAAATTCATCTTTTAACAAATTAAAATGAATTTTAAACCATTTGAAAGGGAGAAGACAAGGTATTTACTGTTTCTATGCAGACCATTCGCCAAATGATCGTTCGAGCTCTGTGCAATCGATTGTCAAAATACGGGGTGAAAAAGGGATTTTGGACAAAGTTTTTGGTCAAATACAAATGAAATAGTGAAAAAGAGTTCTTACCCCTATTTATCTCATTTTTTACTTTTTCTAAATATATTTTATATTATTTAAATGTATTTTCTCAAAAAACGTAATGGTCTCGTGAGTGTTGTTTCTCGTAGATGGGCAGACTAGGGTTCCGAACAATGAAGTAGTGAAATGTTTTTGCGATTTGTTTGTCTTTTTCGTCATATGTGCGATTACTTTTTAGGGTTTTTTAGAAAAAACCTCGAGCTTAGTTTGTGTTCATTCTCATTCTTGAAAAACGATGAGAACGTAAACAAGTATAATTTTGTCATATTTTCATACTCATCATGGTAACATGAAAATAACGAAACTTACAGAGTAATCTTTATGCTCTTTTCACACTCCTTAAAAACAAAAAGATTGCCGAGCGACCTTGTTCTATTCACGCTCATAAAAGCATTTGAATAAAACATTCAACAGGCGATATATTATCACTTTTTCAGTCCTATTGAACTATTTTACGAAAAAGGAACTGAGAGAGTTCTCTTTTAAGTGTTTTTCCATTCTCTATAAACATGAAAAACCTTAGAGTTTTCTATCTTTGGACTCGTCAAACAAACATCGACAGAACCATATGAGACCGAACCACTCCTTCATAGGGTTCGTTAAAAATACTCCGAGGGACTCGTCCAAAGGATGAGTTTACATAAACAAGCATATGTTATCCTCCTCAAGCTTGCGTAAAAATAAAGAGGTACTCGCCAGAAATGGTGGGGGAAAATTTGGGAAAGAGATGTGTCTCTATATTTGTGTTAGTGGTAGTAAGCGTCGCTCTTGAACATGGCAGCCCATTTATTATTTGAATCTAGGTTGGGAAATCCATTTTCCTCTCGTCTGACTTTCTGCAAGTTCATATCTTGGGTCGTCTCTGTGTCGATGTTTCTAAGCCTAGTGTCGTGCCATCCATATGTTCAAGATAATTTCAACCAAGCCTTATATTGAGTCGGCCATCTGCAATTGTTAATTACTATCATGTCGGCCTTCCTTGTGTTCGTTCCAAATCATATTCGTACTTTGCTTTACCCTAAATCTATTACTTGTTTTGTGTCATTTGATGGGGGATACATCAAGACCCTCCTGTGACGAGTATTTTCCTGTCGACTTCAGTTCATTATCCAGGAACAAGACTTAGAAACCATTTAGTGACCATAGATGATTTTAGGGGCTAAATTTCGCAAATGGGAAAAAATTTCATGGTTTTTGCCAAAAAAAGATTCGCTATTTTCCATTTTTTCTAAAAACGATTAGTCCAAATTCCATAGAATAAAATTATTTTACCTTAAAAATCACCAAATTTTTATAGAAAGTATATTAAATCCTTGGAAATTTGAATATTTTTACAAAACTATCGCCAAATATTTTACATTTTTCATATTAAGGACTAGTAATATTAGCCCATGTTTCTACATTTTAATATAAATTTACATCCTTAAAATCATCCCTATTAGTGACTTGGAGCCTACATGCCTCAATGGAAGGTTTCTTCGCTCTTGACAGTGGATTTACATCATTGATCCCTGATCAAGAGATTCCATTGAGTGTTCAACCTCAACTCATCTATTCACACTCATTGGATTGTACTATCATACCTTGGGGGTCATTGACATCAATGGTGATTTCCCTCGCACTTGTTAGCGATTTTCATTAATGACCGGTAATCAAGTGGTTTCTAACCATCTTCGACTTCAGCGCCTGTAATCACATGGTTAGATTCGTACTAACGGATGATGGGATTGAATACCTTGGACCTCATCACTTTTTGATCCAGGTTGCAATGGAGTATTTGTGATTTGAATTGAAACATAGATCCACTTTGTATGTCTCGTGGCTATGTCTGTGTCTGAGTTTTCCAATACATAGATCCACAGTGTATTGTTGGTGGCTATGTAGAATCTTGATGACATGGATCCACAATGTATAATTGGTGGCCATGACTTATACTTATGATTTCAATCATTTATAGTCTGAACATGGGAATTCCTACTTCGGACATGGTATAATATTGTGCAGATTCTTGATTGTTTGCAAGTTCCCAATTGCTGCGCTCCTTATTCCCAAGATACACACGCATTTTTACAAAGTATTTCTATTGTCACGAGTTCCAACCTCATACTTTGGGGGGCATTTTGTTACACATTATTTTGGTCATTCTAATGATGATATCACAGACATGTGTTCAGGCTCCCAACATGACATTTTGCCTGAGAAAAACAACTTCTTTCCTCCTCTACTAGACTACTTTTTAGAAAGGGTCTGCAGGCTTTTCATACTACACAGTGTGAAAATCTATCATTTTCGTAGGCTTCTCTATGGCTGGCCCATGGGATTTTCGCAGGCTGCTACATAAGAAGGGTGCGACGACTTTCCAAAGCTAAAAGAGGAAAGAGGTTTCACAAAGTTTCTAGAAGGGGAATCTTCTAAAATGTGAGGTGGCATCCATGTGGTTGTGATCCTACTGGTTTCTATGATTCGATGGGATCATCCTCATCCTTTTAACTACTTCACCTTCTCCTATATAATCATGGGATTTTGATGGAAAAGGTTAAGAAAAAAGAAGTAAGATTAAGAAGAGAATTGATGAAAGAATAGGCTAAAGACTGTGTGAAGAATCCTGCTCTTACTAATGCTTGAGGCCTCCATTTTTCCATCAAGATTTTGTGGATTATCTTCATGCGAATTTTGGAGCAAGTGTATGTGTGTGTTGGAAAAAAGGACCACTAAAAGGGAACTTGCGACATCAAGGGAATTCAGTTGTATTTTCTACTTTTCATTAATATAATACGGTGGCACGTCTCTTTCCCATAAAATGATTATTGTTTTATTACATGACTCCTTGATCATATGTTTAGGTTGTCATTGAATTCTACTATTGTTGCTTTCACATTGGTTGATTTGTGTTGCACGGATCTGATTCTACAAGAGTACTGAAGTGAAGCAGGGACAACAAAGATATAAGGAAGCAATTCATAAGGTATGTTATCTATTCCCTTTGGATATTAAACTCAATGATTGCAACTTAGGGAAAGCATCTTGTTTCGTCTTGTTTTGTTCTAGATCTAGGTGGATCTAGGGGGATCAGTTCATGTCTTCATCTACCAATTTACCCAATAACAACTTCCTACATATATAATATTAGATCAAGACTCTCTATTTTTGGGAAAGTTTTGATCCTATTTATGGGAGATAATGGACACTAAGTTGAAGAAGATCATGGATTTTCATCCACGGACAGATGAACAAACATAGGTGGTGAACAAAACAATGGTACATATACTTCAATGATATTGTAGCAAGCACCATAAATTATGGGATGAAGAGTTTCCTTATATATAACATGCCTATAATCATGCCATGCATTATTCTACTCATAAAACTCCTTTTGAAGTAGGTTTCAGGTACTTTCCTAAATCACTCAGGTAAAATCATGAATTTGAGTGTTTATTTTCCTTGTTTTTTGATGATCCAGATTATTTTCGGCACGAAATGAGATTGGAGATATAATAAAGCAGTGCACAGAGATATCGCAGATGTTCAATAATATAACAGAAATGTATCAGAGATGCAACCATAAACACAGATATACAGTAATACACAATTTCTATTAATGAAAGAAATGTACAGAGACTGTAAAAATACAGAGTGAAAGACTCGCTAGAATGGTGGCAGCTTATCTCTGAGAAGAGATGTGACAGCTACTCGCATTCGCAAGAAGATGATTATAATGAGGCTCTGAAGGCCCTTTTTACAATAAACGGGAATGCCAAAAGTCCTAGACATCCAAAAACCTAACCCTAGGAGATGAAGCGTCAAAAGTCACGTGGGCCCCGTTTGGGTAAGTGAGTACATCAACTTCCCAGGGTCGTAACTTTTGCATACGATCTCTGTTTTAGGCGTGTGATAGCTCGTTGGAAAGGTATCGTCGACGTGATTCATTTTGGGGGCTAAATAATTCCTTCTTCTCTAATTTAGAACCTCTATCTCGAAAAACCTTCATTTAGGCCCTCCAAATGGCCCTAGAAGTTAAAACCTGCTAAAAATAGTAAATTGCCAAAATTGTCAGAAAACTGTTTTGAGCTAGTCGAAAAAGGTGGGTGGCCACTAATATCCACCTAGATCATTTGAGAAAATAAAATATATTTTCAGGGGCTTTTCAAATTATGGTAAACAAAAGTATTTTATTTATTTATAATTTCACTTTACAGTGAAAACAAAACATGTTATGAATTTTATTATGTTTCTATTGATTATTTTTTGAAATCTTTTTATTGACATTTGATATGTCATTTTAGTGATTGTTTGACAAAATGTTTCTTAAAAATGAAGGCACTCATAATAAGTTATGTTTGTTGACACCAATTTAATCATTATTAAACTTTTGATTATGAAAAATGAAATATGTTGCAATAATCTAAATAGCCTCTATTAAAGTATGAATATAATTTTTAAAACACATATGAATATTATAATTACTACCATTTTTTGAATTTGACCAATGTGAAAAAGTTGCATATTTTAAACATATTTAGATTGACACCATTTATGTGCCTTAATTTTTATTTAAAAGTAAAATCTAAAAGTACCCTATTGAAGAGGACAATGAAGGGTTCCATAATATGAATTTTCCATAATTTTTTACTGTGTATGATTGCATATATTTATTTTACATTTTACCGAATCATTATGTCATATAAAAACAATATGTAGACATTTTTGTTTTTACAGAATTCACTGAAATTACTAAAACACAATTAAATTGAATACAAATTGTATCAAAAGACAATAGATTCAATTCTAAAAATTTTGGTACTAGTTATGAAACCAGACTCACATTATTTTAAGCAGTCTTCTCCTCCCCAAATTGGAGTAAGCTAAAGTGAAAACATACTTTTCTTAAAAGTGCCATAATTGCAGGTTTTAATGCAAAGTTAGTATTTCTGGGCCGAAAGTTAGTTTTAATGGGAAATTGTAATTAGATTTAAAAATTGTGTTATATTTTTCAATTGTGCTATTAGATTTAACTTTCATTCGAAAAATAGTTTGGCCAAAAAATATTTCAGTCGAAAATTTCAAGAGTTAGGCCGAAAAAAATGCCATTAGCAATTTTCGTGACCCGATTCTCACAAAAGTTGTACCCAAATTCATGATTTTACCCACCTAAGGAATTTGTTTTTTGATAAGAAGGTAAATAATATGGAAACGATTATACAAATAAAGCTAAAAGGTTCATGCTAAAAGGTTCATGCAAAAGATTCAATAGGTACATCAAGCAGTACATGAACAATAGGAGAAGAGCCAAGCCAAGTATAAGGCAAGGCATGAAAAACATCAATTTTATCATCAATTTGAAGTCGATGATCAAGTATGGTTACATATCAGGAAAGATAGAATGAAATGTGAAGCTAAAAGGATAAGGCCAATATGATATGTTCCATTAAAGATCTCATAGAATATTGGTACTAATGAATTTCGTTTAGATCTACCATCCTACATGCAAATGTATTTAGTGGTAAATGTTGCGAATTTGAATCTTTATGAACCTCCTATGATTATGGATGAACACGGAAGTATTCTGGTTCCAACAATTGATGATATTTCTCCATAATATTTGGATGAGCTATAGGAAGATGTCATTCTCAATAGAAGGATCATAAATTTACATCGAATACCTTTGAGTTGGTATTAAAGGGGAAAAACCAAGTAAATCCAAATGGATGGAGATCAAAAGGGTGAGGGAACTCTACCCTCACTTAGTTGTTGTCAGTTGAGTAATCAACACTTTTGGTGGTCCAAAAGTCCTCCAATGGGGAGGAATGAACCAGGAGGATATGGGAATGCTCAAAGAGGCCTAGAAACATCTACAACATCCATAGAGGTCCATAATGGTTCATATCTTCTCAAAATTCATATTCTTCAAATTAGACCAAAAATTCCTTCAATGCATAGATGTCGACGATAGATTTCCAATGATGCAAATTTGTCCTGAAATGAAGTTTGTATGAAAAAGTTATGAGTAGTCCAAAGTTTGGTTCAAACAATCAAAGGTTAAAGGGAAAGTAAAATAGGTGACTTGTGTTACCACTATAAGGGTGGCACTCTCACATAGTTATTGTCAGTTGAATGGGAAAGGTACAATTCAAGTGGATCAATCACTTGTTGACAAGTGGCACACAAGTGGTTGAATTGTTGAATGACATGTGGAATTGGAGAGCTAATGAGAGGTTGTCACAGGGAAACCTACCATTGGAAAATGTTGGTTAATATGTATTAATATTTATGTAGTTGATGGGGATTGAACCCACGACCTCCATAACTTCCATTAGCCTTAACATAGCCCCCATTACCAACACGCCACACAATATTTCTTAACCTATATGTGGCAAAAAAATATATGTAAATTAATGTAAAGGTTCATTTGGACAACTAAAGGAAAGAGGGTCTATTCCCTTGACCCTCAACCCTTAGTTCATTTCCATACCATATAACCATTCCACTAAAACACATGGTTATCAACAATTTTTTTGTGAGTTATAACCATATGTATCGAACTATGGAATATGTTCTATGTTAGCAGGACATATATTATATTCCGTATGCGATTTATAATCTATGTTATAAAAAATTAAAAAAATGCGTGAATATATGGTAGTTGGTGGAGTTTCAACCCACGAATTACCATATATATATATATATATATATATATATATATATATATATATATATATATATATATATATATATATATATATATATATATATATATATATATATATATATTGTTTTAACCAATGCACCAAACTGTGGATTTGTTTAAACAACCCAAATAATTTGTATTTAATGTCGACCTCAAATTTTGAGATTTAGTTAGGGGTGCACGACCCAAGGATATGGAAAAAATTAATTAATTCAGAGCGGTCTCGTAATTCATGCTCGAGGGTACACAAGTTTTGAGCTTACACTGTAAAGCATGTCAAGGGGTACCTTGACGAAATTTCAAGTATTTTATATCAATTTTGCATGATGTTTTGCCAGGAATCAAACCATGCACTCCATTTATTCATTTGAGCAACATGTAAAAGGTTCATTGTAAAACACAATTATTGAAGCATTAATAAAAAAGTCTCTATTGGAAGCAGACCCAAAGAGGTAGCCCAAACCGAGTGAACTCTACTTTTTCCAACTTATGTATGTGATTATCTTATTGTTGTTCATTTCAAGTTCAATTATTTTCAAGTTGTTTATCATTAAAGTGGATTTGGTTAGATAATTTTTTCACATATAATTTGCATGACAGTCAAGCGATCATTTTATTTCGAAGATCAAGTAGATGTTTATGTGTATTTAAAATTATCAACATCTAAGGATTTTTCGGATCAATAGACAAGGTTTCACATTCACAACAATCCAAAGGGTAAATTCAATAAATGGTCTTAGGATATCACCACCATTTGTACCTTAGAACATTATTTAAAAATGAGAAAAGGTGCATATGTTATATTTAGGAATACAAAAGAACAATGATTACAGATAATTTCACTATAACACTGCAACATGCTAATGTGTAAAGTTAGTTCATTTACTTTTTATTTATTATTAAATTTCTTCATACATTTTGTTTTTATATGAATTTAACTTCTTGAGTACTTATTTTTATTTAACTAACACATATGGACACATGGCCTCCATAAAGTATCGATTACAACATTGCAAAACTACTCACTCACGAAAATCTATTATTAATTTCGATGTGAAGTTAATGCATGGCTATATCATCCAAAAATTTCAAATGCTTATAGATGAGGTCACTACATTTTTTTGGAGGTCTTTCTATAAGTGAATATATTTTATTTGTGTTCCATTCCAACTTATTTGTTATGTGGACAACAAATATGGACTCTACAAGTCCACGCAAAAATTATTAAAAGATTGAACAAGTGAAGGCTTTAGATCAATGCTTTAAATGTGATGTTTATTTGTATTTCAATATACACATTTCAAAGTGGAAATATTCATCAAGAATATTTTTTTAATATTTTTTTTATGCATGGACATAAGACCATTATAATATATCCAATTTGGTCATATGGCCTCATACATTGTTTTATTATTGTTACATCCTTACTTTATTAAAACTAGTGTGTTATTGTAAAATTTCAGAACCCAACCCAGTTTCAGTCTCGTTGATTTTTCAGCCAATGTTTAATGCCCAAATTCGATTTTATGACAGCCAATTAAACTCAACATAAAATAATTTTTTTAGAACTGAAACATGAGGATTTTGAACATCGTTTAACATAGAATTAAAATATATCAGCAACACATAAAACTATGAAAATAACTCAGTGATTTTTGGTCTAACAACGACCTTGGAAAAACCCACAAGGGGAAAACCAATGAGAGAGGAATTTCTATTATTTGTGAGCTTCAAAGAAATTTTATTTGCAGCATATTCATCATCAAAAAAAATTACACAAAATTATATCATCCTTTTTCTTTTGAAAAGACTCCTTCTGAATTGTCCGGAATAAGCTCCTCGATTTATGTCCCAGAAATCCGTACACTGTACGAATGTCCCAACAATAAATGTTGTATGGACTGTCTCAAAAATTTTGGCAAAATTTCTGTAAAGACTGTATGAAATAACTAGCAGGAAAATACCTTAAAACTCATGCCAACCTCCTCGAAAAATGTGCCCATAATTTCTAGACTGTATGGCCCTTGATTTATATGCAAGTCTGTACGAACTGTATGGATTTTCTCTCCCAGAAATTTGTGCCCAACAGGATCCTCTAAATATGTGCCAATAAATGTAGTGTGGCTTCCTTGGGATGCGTCCCAACTACACTCATAATTTCCTGCTGCTGTCCTCCTTGATTTCTGTGCAAATTAATGGTTGTATGACCTCCACAAATCCATACTGTATATACTATATTAACTGTTGTTTGCTGCCTTAAAGTGCTTGTTATCTCTCAGCCTTGAAATGCATGCCAAAGCTCTACTAGTTCTTTCCCTCTTTCTCAAGCTCAATATCCTGTCTTTCTCTCTCAAAAAATGATGAATCAACCCTAGCTGGGGTGCACCCTCCTACCCTAATCGACCTCAAGGTGGTAGGTGAAGAGTTTCTTAATCCAATAGTTGAGATTGGACTAAATGAGTGGATGAGATTGAGTGTATCTTCACTCAACCCCTCACTTAAGTCATAAAGTCACCTTTTAATTTGCATCTCACAAATTAAATGACTAGGGCCCACATCAGGCACTTTCTCACCCCTTAGGCGCATAGGTGATGAGAAACACTTGCCTAGGTACTTTTTAATTTAATTTTAACACTCCCTCTTACTAAGGAAAGTGTTACTCACCAGTCCAAGCTTGTCCCTGAAAAATACAAACTTGCCTCTGCCCAATGCTTTGGTGAGTATGTCTGCAACCTGCTCTTCTGTAGATATGTACTGTAGCTCCACTGCTCCTCTCTGAACATAGTCATAGATGAAGTGATAAAGAATATCGATATGCTTAGATATGTCATTAAAAACTGGATTCTTCGAGAGTTTAATGAAACTCTGATTATCACAGTAAATCAAGGTAGGCCTCAACTACAGACCAAACAATACCACCAACAACTTGCGAATCCAAAGGGCCTCACAACTGGCCTGAATGGAAACCATATACTCAGCCTCTGTAGAACTCAATGCCACTAAAATTTTCTTCTGACTGAACCAAGACACAACTGTTGATCCCAATCCAAAACAAATCCCTAAAGTACTCTTCCAGTCACTGAAACATCCTGCCCAATCTGAATCTATATAGCCAACTAGGTGAACTCCATATTCTCTCTGATAGTCCACACCATAATCTACCATACCACAAAGATACATGAACACATGTTTTTATGCCACCCAATGCACTCTCCTAGGCTCCACCATGAACTACCTGAGAGTGTTGACAAAAAAAAAAATATCTGGCCTGGTATTGACCAAATACATCAATGACCCAATCAACTAACAATATAAAGTGGAATCCACCAACTGTGACTCAGAAGCATGAAGATTCTTCCAGTTGGTAATCATGGGAGTAGTCATGGGCATACAATCCTCCATGTTAAATATCCTTATAATTTCACATACATACTTCCCCTGTCCCAGGAATATTTGTCCAGGCTCCTGCCAAACCTCCAATCCCCAAAAATAATGCGTCAGTTCAATATTAGTCATCTCAAACTATGAAGCAAGGCTCTCCTTGCAGCTAATGATGAGTGTCTCTGCCCCTATAATGAAATGATCACCCACATATAGAAAGAGAATGAGAGGATCTTCTCCAACCACAATGTAGTATAGGTTGGTATCCACCTCACTCTTCACGAATGCCAACTGCTACAAATAGGCATCGATCCTCGAATACAAAGCTATGGGAGCTTGTTTCAGGCCATACAATGCCTTCTTCAGTCTACACACATGAGACTCTCTCCCATGCACCTCAAAGCCCAATGGATGCTCAATATGCACCTCATCCTATATAAGACCATTCAGAAATGCGGTCTTCACATCCATCTGGTGGATCTTCCAACCCATCTCTGCTGCAATGGAAATCACCGACCTGATTTAGATATATCTAGTAATCAGTGAAAAGGTCTCATCATAATCAACTCCCTCAATATGTGAGAACCCCCGAGCCACAAAGAGAGATTTGTAATTCTCAATGCTGCCATTTACAGCATGCTTGAGTTTATAGAGCCACCTGGAAGTCACCATTGACTTCCCCTTAGGTCTAGGAACAACTTCCTAGACATCATTTTTCATGATGGAATTGTAGTCTTCCATCATGGAATCTCTCCAAACTTGTCTACCAGTAGCCTCCTCAAAAGTGGAAGGCTCAGACTCCCGAATACTACTCACCATTGTGATGTAGCTGCAAAACCTCTCGGGAGGTTTACTCTCCCTCATAGCCTTTCTGGGATTCCATATTTAACCTTGTGCCTCCTTCAAAGTATTCTAAAGCCACTTTGGATTCCTCCTCTCTAAAGTAGTGTCCCCTGGAGGGGACTCTCCCTGCTCAAACCCATCTCCTGAAGACTATGATCCTGAAGTATAATCTAGAGTACCTGATCTTGAAACCTATGGACTAGTAACCTGCGATCTTGAAATTTGTGGCCATGTCACCTATGGACCAGTCGTCACCGAAACCGGTGGCCCCAAACTCTGTGTCACTGTAGTTTGTTGTGGACTCACCTGAATCTGAGGTGAATATTTCTCACCCCTCTTTGTCCCTCGTGACTTCCTAAAGGCTTTGTCCTCCTCAAATATAACATCCCTCCTCAAAACTATCTTCCTCAAGGAAGGAAGGTATATATATAAATATTATTAAGTCTCACTATAGCCAATAAATATCCCTCTCTCTGTTGTGGGATATAGCTTTGTCCTCTTCTCTTAAGGGACATGTGAATGTGTGATGCACCCAAAAATATTAAAGTTCCCCACCTCAGGTTTCTTCCGAGAAAAAATCTCCTCAGGAGGCATACTCCCCACTACCCTATGTGGAATCATGTTCTGTAGATAAACTGTAGTGTAGCATGCCTACGACCAAAGAAATAGTGGCATCCCCTGATCATGTAGCATGGCTCTCATAGCCCCAACTATGGCCCTGTTCTTCCTCTCAATAACCCCATTTTGCTATGGGTTGTAAGGAAAAATCAACTCTCTCATGATGCCCTCTCCTGCACAAAATTCTATGAACTCCTTAGAGGTATACTCACCCCCATTTTCTGTCCTCAGAACTCTAATTTTATTCCCTGTTTGGTTCTCCACAAGAGCTTTGAACTCTTGGAACCAACTGAAGACCTGTCCTTTGTTCTTCATGAAGAAAATCCAAGACTTCCATGAGAATTCATCAATGAATATAACATAGTATAAAAAACCAGTCAATGATGCCAAAGACATCAGGCCACATACATCAAAATGAATAAGATCAAGGATACCCACTTCTCTACTATCACTTCTAGGAAAAACAATCTTGGTGTACTTTCCCAAAGAAAACCCCTTGCACAACTCGTGTTGCTCTGAAATATGGAACTCCAGTCACAATATACCTCAGTACCCTCATAGCCCCATGGTGAAAATGTTCCATCCTCCTATGCCATACCTCACATAGATCACTATTGCTGGTAGTATGAATCAATTATCTTGCTCACTAGAACACACGCTTGTACAAATTCTCATGTCTAGTCCCAATCACTTTAGCCAAAGTGATACTAGACCCCTTTGGGAAAAGAAACACCTTCCCATCACATAAAAACATCTCATAGCCCCTCTCCTCAATAGCAGAAACTGAAACTAAGTTCTTCTTCAAGCCTGGAACATATAGGACCTCTCTCAACAACATGGGAGGAAAAGACTCCCTCTGAAATGATATTGTCCCACAACTAACTGCCTTGACCAGGTGGTCATGTCCAAGCACCACCTCAACATCACCAGTCTGAGTAATATTTTTCAAGTTCTCATGAACCCCTATCATATGGAGGGATGCACCACTGTCAATAAACCACGCACCAGAATGAGTGGTCCTCGTAGAAAGACACACAACCAAGGAAAAATCCTTGTCAAACTTGGTGGAGAACTCTTCCGCCATTGTTGAAGCTGTTTTTTGTTTCTTCTTCTTGTTCAAACACTGACCTACATAGTGCCCAAACTTGTGGCATGCAAAGAACTTGAATTTTCTCATTTCCTTCTTCCCTTCACCCTTTGGTTTGTTTCCTCCCTTAGGATCCTTTTTGAACTTCTTCTTGTTGTTGGCAACAAGAGACACATTATCCTCATCATGACCTATAGATAAACTTCCATGTACATAACCTCTCTGGGTCTCCTCCTAAACAAAGTCATCCCAAAGACGTTCCCAATTCGTAATCTTATCCCTAGCCACAATGCCCTCAATAAAAACATCTCATTGTTTGGAAACTCCATTCAATGCTGTCCTCACAAGCTCACTTTCAACTATGGCCTCCCCCACAGCTCCAAGCTCATCTCTCACCTGTGTCAACCTAGTAAGATATGTGACCACATTTTCAGCCTTGGTCATTTTAATGTTCTTCAGTTTTTCCCTCAAAACCATCTTCTAGTTTTCATTTGTACTCTGGTACAAATTCATCAAAGACTCCCACATCTCATAGGCATTTGTCTTCCTTGTCAAGTGAGGAATCAAATGGTCCTTGATGGCATCAATATTAATCCTCTTAGCCTTGATACTCTTATTATTGTATGTTGCAAGAAGAGTGGCATCAGTAGGTACAACCACAGGATCTGTTGTGGTACTTTCAAAAATGTCCCACAACTCATTTTATTGCAACAACAAGATCATCCTCTCTTTCCAATAACCAAAGTTTTATTCCCCATCAAGTCTGTTATCAACCCTTAAACTTGTAGCCATTGCCCCCTTTCTGCTGAAAATGAAAACTTCAAAGTTCTATCCGGTGAAGTGATTGTTGTCCCAATTTTACGGCTTGTTGAAATATTTTTGCTTCTCTTTAACTCAACTTTGATACCATGTAAAATTTCAGACCCCAACCCAATTTCAGTCTTGCTGATTTTTTAGCCAATGTTTAATGCCCAAACACAGTTTTATGACAACCAATTAAACTCAGCATAAAACAAATTTTTCAAAACTGAAACATGAGGATGTTAAACATCGTTTAACGCATAAATAAAATATATCAAAAGCACATAAATCTCATAAAATAACTCAGTGACTTTTTTTCTAACAACGACCCTGGAAAAACCCACAAGGGGAAAACCAATGAGAGACAGATTTTTATTATTTGTGAGCTTCAAAGAAGTTTCATTTACAACATATTCATCTTCAAAAAAAATTACACAAACTTATCTCAGCCTTTTGCTTCTGCAAAGACTCCTTCTGAACTGTTTCAAGTAAGCTCCTTGATTTCTGTCCCAGAAATTCGTACACTGTACGACTGTGCAAACAATAAATGTTGTACAGACTATCTCGAAATTTGTGCCAAAATTTCTGCAAAGATTGTATGAAATAACCAATAGGAAAATACCTTGAAACTTGTGCCAACCTCCTCGAAAAATGTGCCCAAAGTTTTTGGACTGTATGACCCTCGATTTCTGTGCAAGTCCATACAGACTGTACGTATTTTCTCTCCCATAAATTCGTGCCCAGAAGGCTCCTCAAAATCTGTGCCAATAAATGTAGTGTGGTTGCCTTGGGATGCATGCCAACACTCTCAGAATTTGCTGTTGTTGTCCTCCTTGATTTATGTGCACATTAATAGTTGTACAAACTCCACAAATCCATACTGTATGGACTATATTAACTGTTGTCTTCTTCCTTGAAGTGTGTACTATCTCTTAGCCTTGAAATGTGTGCCAAAGCTCTGCCAATTCCTTCTCTCTTTCTCAAGCTCGACCTCCTCTCTTGATCTCTCAAAAAGTGATGAATCAACCCTAGCTAGGGTGTGCCCTGCTACCCTAATCGACCTCATGGTGGTAGGTGAAGAGTTTCTTAATCCAACAATTGAGATTGGATTATATGAGTGGATGAGATTGAGTGTCTCTTCACTCACCCCCTCACTTAAGTCATAAAGTCACCTTTTAATTTGCATCTCACAAATTAAATGACTAGGGCCCACATTAGGCACTTTCTCACCCCTTAGGTGCCTAGGTGATGAGAAACACTTTCCTAGGTAATTTAAAATTTAATTTTAACAGTTCTCACAAGTATATATAATATTTGGTGTGTTAATAAATTTACATTAAAATTTCAACAATCATAATCATTTTATTTTACAAAAACATTAATAAATTAAAACTTATTGTTTAACCCATCATATGTATATTTATTGTATATTGACATTATTATGTAAACTAAAATGAAAAAAAAATGTCACCCATATAGTCCAACATAAAGAAATAATAATATAGTAATCATATTTCCACCTTTGTTTCTATATATCTAACTCATAAAACTAATTTTTTTTATAAAATGTTGTGCGTTAAATACATTACGTTTATATCTCAATGCAACATAAAACTAACCCTTTTTGTTCATTTTTGAAGAGCGCAATGGAACATAAAATATCTTATAATATACATTTGAAATGTATATTATATAATCATTTTTCATTCCATTTTTTACCTTATAATAGGAGGCAACCCATTTTTATTGATTTATTGAACATCACAACGTGACATTATTTATTTTGAAAATATGGGTTAATTAACATCTTTTCGTTTATTTTTTTATATTTGAATGTGACTTTAAAACAACTCTTATCAACATTGCAATAAGACATTAAAAACTCTAAAGTATTACGTTTTAAATGTCATAATGTGATATAACTGTGTTTTATTCTTTCTTGAATGTAATAGTGCCATGAACCCATTTTTATTCCTTTTTGAAATTTTACAATGTGACAAAATGTGTTTTTGCGACATAGTCTTTTAATGTTGTTGTTTTGATGTGTGTAACTACTCACATACTCGACCAAGGGATCAAGCAATAGGCCCCATATATGCAAGTTTCCCAAACAATATCATCATTGTCACCCCCCATAAGATTTAAATACTAGTGGCCTGGTATATAAGTGTTTTTATATTTGATTACAAATTTATAAAAATATTTACCATAAATTTGTATTAATAAAAATCATCTATAAATTTTAATTAATCCTTTTTTTAATATCGAGAAAAAAACATAAAACATTTTTTTTTTATAAATAAAATTAATAAACTCATATCATTTAATTCCCAATTATTTCTGAATTAACAAACTCACAATAATTGATTCATACATAATTTTATAGTGAACCATATAAAAAACAAATAAACAATTCATGGCATTATCATTGATATTAATTCACAATTATTTTTAAATTAATAAGCTCACAATAATTAATTCCTACATGATTTTATGATGAAAAATATAAAAAACAAATAATCAATACAAAATACATGATATAGTTAACCTTCTAAATTTATTTATGGGTTCATAACATTATCATTTATATAATTTATAGTTTATCAATTATAAAATTAAATAATCCATACATTTTATAATTAACATTACAAATTTATTTATGCATTCATATCATAATTATTAATATTAATTCATAAATATTTATGAATTAATAAGCTCACGATAATTAATTCATATAGAATTGTATGATAAAAAATATAGAAAACAAATAATCAATACATAACCTTATAATTTTATTAATGCATTCATAACATTATCATTTATTTCATAAAAATATCATTTATATCATTTTTTATGAATTCATAACATTATCATTTATAGTTTATCAAAGATAAAATTAATTATTATTTATAGTTTATCAACAATAAAATTAATTAATTAATGATGATGATGATTAAAGTCCACTAAGACCGAATTGGTCTATCAGACCTTAAGAGGGTAAGTGATTACTTGTGATCCTTTATAATTTTGTTTCTGTGCTCGAAAAACATTAAGAAAAGCTTTCCAAGATCATCATACTTTTGTTGAGTTAAGAGGTTAGGAAGGTTGGTAGTGTGATACATATTTTGAAAATGAGATCTAATATGGGTATAGGCTGGACAATCTCAGAGAAAGTGTTTTTCATATTCAACATTCTTAGTGTCACAAAGGTGACACACTCTTTCATCCCATGACGTTTTAGGAATTGATCAACGCCCAGTTTGACTATGGAGCTCATGAGAATTTGTTCTTATCTTAGCATTGCTTATTTTTTTCTTTACACTTGGAAAAACAGATAGATAATTTTGATCTTCTAGATTAGGGTTGATTACATCTTTATAATACCTTAATTTTATTTTTTCCTCTAACTCTTTATCACACCACATTTTCTCCTTAAATTTTGATTTGACATTTTTTTTAATAGTATCTTTATTTTGCAAAATAGTTTCTTCCATGATTCCCTAATAGTTTAGCCAAGACCAGGCATATTTATGCCATCCTCACTTGAGTCAATGGTGGTTATGACTTGATTTTGAAGCAATTTTAGGTAGCCTCTTGTCTTCCATGTTGTTTAACTTGTTCTTATACATTAGGTATCTAGTCATATCCATGCTCTTAATGGGGGAGAGGTTTGTTTCTAAGAGGAGGATGGGATAGGGTGTATTTCCTTTAATTTTGAGATTATAGGTTATAAAATTATTTTATATTTGAATTATCTTTCTCCAGGATTCACGAGAGATACTACAACCCCAGACTTCACATCCATAAAGAATAACAGGTGTAACAAGAGTCTCAAAAAGGATTTTCTTCTTATCCCAACTCCAAAGATCAGCTGATTTACAATTGTTTTCAAGCTGTTAGCGATATTTCTTGTATAGGGGGGGTAGAATGCATAAAAGGGGTAAAAACCCACTTGTCCAAAGTTTTGGGCTACAATGCGCCCGTGGTAAGCAGCAAGCAAGATCGGGCGGTCCAGATTTGCGCACCCAGATCGACGGCGCACAGCGAATTCTGGACCCCCCTTGCCTTTCGACCTTTAAGCGAGGGGGGGGGGGNNGGCTGAAATTTTAGTGCTCAGATCCACGACGCCAAGGCAGCCACGTCCTTCTCAGTTGCCCTGTCTTTAACCCCGGGTGGGCCCTTTCTCCCATCATCACACCTTCCTTTCCACCTCTCCCTTGCTGTCGTGTGTCATCTATTCGCCTCCCCATCTCCGCCCAGGTGGTCCATCTCCCGTCCCGTTGTCCAGTCACCACCTGCTGCATATCCTGCTCCTTTTCCACGCCAGCCTCTCACCCGAAGGCGAATCCTTCCATCTTCTTCCCCCCTTTTCTCCATCTGATGTCCTCTGTCATCTTCCTCTCATCTCGTCACTTCTCCCATATGCCCTTATAGCCCGACGTCTCTGTTCCTGTCATGCGCCTCACCCTCCGCGTTGGCCTCTGTACCTGTCCCTCAAGCTATTCAGTTATTCCATGTGGCAGTGCGAGAAGTCGTCCATATCCCGAAGTGCTGAGTTGGCTGAGCCGTTCCCAATCCCAAGAAGAAGTTATTGAAGCGGTTGGTGGTGGTTAGACATCGTCTCCGCCATTATGGGGACGTCCTGCAATTAATTAAAGGTACGTCGATTCGCCGAAGAAGCTGTCAGAAGACTGATCACGTCTGCCATAAGGTGCACGACCATTCAAAGATTGCAGCTCCGTGTTGTCAGAAGCCATGCAAACGCAAAGCTTTCAATGATACGTCTCGATCTTGTTGCTGTTGTTGTTTTGAGTATATGTAGGCATTTTTGCCATTTTTGTATTTATCGATGGTAGAGCTAAGCTCCCGACTGTAAAGTTTCAGCGATACTCTGGTTTCCTAGTTATGCCTCTGTGTTTGAGACTTCTTGGTTTATAACAAACAGTTCCTTTCTTTTCCATGTTTGTTTCATCTTTGTTAGGGGGTTCACAGTTGAAGGATTCACGTGGACTTAACAATCTTGTTGCGATAAAGGATTTGTTGTGGCATCTTTGTATTCTCTGGTATATGTGTTTGAATGTAAAAGGATTTTGTGTTCGAATACATTTCTTCCTCAGTCTGTTACAAACTGGATGTCTGTGATGGATCTTGCATCCTTCTTGCATAAGTCTTCCACCTACTCACCCTTTACTACGACTCACTGTTTGGAGTTTATCAAGACCTCACTCGTTCATGCATGCTTGGTTTGGTTTCTGAGTTGATACAATGTTGTTCTGATTTTTCCTCCATTTGATCACCCTTTAAACAAATCGTGACATAAAAACTGATGGGCTTCGGGCTCTGCTCCTGCTAGCAATCCAGGAGTGACTTCCGAACGCCAACATTTCTGGCGCCGTTTCCAGGGACGAAGTTGAAGATTTTCCCTGGGTAGAACGACAACGATTAGCTGATTTCTGAAGGTGCATCAGAGATCAGAACTTGAAGATTGCTACTGTGCATCTGGCGACTCCACTGTGACGACTCCGCTGGGGAGAACCTATTCTATCAACTGTGGCTTCAAGAGGTAGACACACGAGGTCTAATCCACATTTGCCTTTAGCCACACCAGAGGAAGACTTGGAAGCCGCACGCAGAAAGGGAAAGAGAGTTGCAAAAGAAGTTTCTGTTGATGAAAAAGGTAATACGCCCTCCCCTTCTGTGAGAACTCCATTTTCAGAT
>ML778853.1:1365036-1385694 GCA_009831015.1 Picea engelmannii | reverse complement strand
CACTGATTCACTCCACTCCCTACTATCCTCAGGGAAACGGACTGGCATAGTCCTCTAATAAAAGTCTAATCAAGCTTATCAAGAAGCTATTGGAGGATAATAAAAGGGCCTGGGACTCAAAGCTCAAATTTTCACTTTGGGCCAACCGAGTGACAACGAAGAAGTCCCTGGGCCTCTCACCCTTCCAGCTTGTTTATGGGATCGAGGCTGTCTTCCCCACTCAGCTTGCCTTGCCTGTGGCAAACCTTCTCCATGACTATGAGGGGGAACCTAATCTTATGCTCAGAAGAATTCATCAGATGGTGGAAGTGCAGCAGGTCAGAGAACAGGTCCTGGACAGAGCTTACAACCGTCAGTAGAAGATCAAACAGGCTTTTGACAGGAAAAGCAAGAAGAAAGAGTTTGAGCAGGGTGATCTGGTGCTCAAGTGGGATGCACCCAGGCAAGAGAAGGGCAAACACAGTAAATTTGATGCCCTCTGGTTCGGGCCTTTCAAGATCCTGGAAGTGTTTTCCAACAACACCTACAAGTTGCAAGATCTGGAAGGCAATAAAGTTTTCAGTGGCCCAGTCAATGGGCATTTCTTAAAGAGATGTTTTATGTGAGCCGCAGTCGGCTCATTTTGCTTTGTTTTGTAAATATTGTTCTTTGTTTTCATCTTTCATTTTTTGGACTAATAAATGACTCCATAGCCCAACAACAAAGGCACTAAGTCTGCAAAAGAGTTCTTAGAGCATCACAGGGATGACTCTATCCCCCATGGAGCCAAATGTTAGCGATATTTCTTGTATAGGGGGGGTAGAATGCATAAAAGGGGTAAAAACCCACTTGTCCAAAGTTTCGGGCTACAATGCGCCCGTGGTAAGCAGCAAGCAAGACTGGGCGGTCCAGATTTGCGCGCCCAGATCGACGACGCACAGCGAATTTCGGACCCCCCTTACCTTTCGACGTTTAAGAGAGGGGGGCGGGGGGTCCGGAATCGGGGGCGCACCTCTCCGACGGTCCAGATGAGCGCGCCCGGATCAACGGCGATGAAGATCATTCCGGACCCCCCCCGCCTTTCTACCTTTAAACGGAGGGGGGGGGTCCGGAATAGAATAAGAAGCTTCCTACGGCTGAAATTTTAGTGCTCAAATCCACGACGCCAAGGCAGCCACGTCCTTCTCAGTTTCCCTGTCTTTAACCCCGGGTGGGCCCTTTCTCCCATCATCACACCTTCCTTTCCACCTCTCCCTTGCTACCGTGTGTCATCTATTCGCCTCCCCATCTCCGCCCAGGTGGCCCATCTCCCGTCCCGTTGTCCAGTCACCACCTGCCGCATATCCTGCTCCTTTTCCACGTCAGCCTCTCACCTGAAGGCGAATCATTCCGTCTTCTTCCCCCCTTTTCTCCATCTGATGTCCTCCATCATCTTCCTCTCATCTCGTCATTTCTCCCATATGCCCTTATAGCCCGACGTCTCTGTTCCTGTCATGCGCCTCACCCTCCCCGCTGGCCTCTGTACCTGTCCCTTAAGCTATTCATTTATTCCAGGTGGCAGCGCGAGAAGTCGTCCATATCCCGAAGTGCTGAGTTGGCTGAGCCGTTCCCAATCCCAAGAAGAAGTTATTGAAGCGGTTGGTGGTGGTTAGACATCGTCTCCGCCATTATGGGGATGTCCTACAATTAATTAAAGGCACGTCGATTCGCCGAAGAAGCTATCAGAAGACTGATCGCGTCTGCCATAAGGTGCACGACCATTCAAAGATTGCAGCTCCGTGTTGTCAGAAGGCATGCAGACGCAAAGCTTTCAAGGCTACGTCTTGATCTTGTTGCTGTTGTTGTTTTGAGTATATGTAGGCATTTTTGCCATTTTTGTATTTATCGATGGTAGAGCTAAGCTCCCGACTGTAAAGTTTCAGCGATACTCTGGTTTCCTGGTTATGCCTCTATGTTTGAGACTTCTTGGTTTATAACAAACAGTTCCTTTCTTTTCCATCTTTGTTTCATCTTTTCTAGGGGGTTCACAGTTGAAGGATTCACGTGGACTTAACAATCTTGTTGCGATAAAGGATTTGTTGCGGCATCTTTGTATTCTCTGGTATATGTGTTTGAATGTAAAAGGATTTTGTGTTCGAATACATTTCTTCCTCAGTCTGTTACAAACTGGATGTCTGTGATGGATCTTGCATCCTTCTTGCATAATTCTTCCACCTACTCACCCTTTACTACGACTCACTGTTTGGAGTTTATCAAGACCTCACTCGTTCATGCATGCCTGGTCTGGTTTCTGAGTTGATACAATGCTGTTCTGAGTTTTCCTCCATTTGATCACCCTTTAAACAAATCGTAACATAAAAACTGATGGGCTTCGGGCTCTGCTCCTGCTAGCAATCCAGGAGTGACTTCCGAACGCCAACACAAGCCCATAATAAGATTTCCATCCCCCAATAATCCTTTTCTCAATGCTATAATTACAATTGATCTTGTGGTGAATATCAATTCCAAGATATTTGTATGAATTCACCTCCTCCAAGTTGTTGTTGTCATATACAAAGGTATCATAAGAGATCTTATTTGATTTAATAATCATGACCTTAGGGATCTTATTGATGACTATACCAGTGAGAGTAGGGTCAACACAACCTTCTTTTTCCAAGCATTCTTCTAAATTGTCAATGTATATCCCAAAAAGGGTAGGTGACGTCAACCTCCCCTCCTCTCCTTCGGGGATGACTTGACCTCCTGGTCTAGGATCGTTCAAGTCACCGAACTAAATGGTTCGTCGGGGTCTTGATGGAACCATTTTAACTTTACATAGGCCCTTTCCTTTCTTGGTGCGGTTATGTAGCACCCGCAGACCCTCTCCTTAGTGCTTTTCAATTCTTAATGCAAACCATGTTAGCTCCCTGTGCTAGGCTTCCTCCTTGACGTGACCATGGGCCAGCTCCCATTGTGATCGTGTACTTCAAAACTTTCACAAGATGCTTTCTCCTTTTCCCCAATTTTCGAATCGACGAATTCTTCGGGACCGGATCTACCGTCCATGTTCTCCTCGCAATCAATGGCCGTGATCAATTTGTGAGTTCGGACTTCATGAGTCCTCTCTTTTCCTGGCATTGATTTTTCCGACTTGTGTATCAACAAAGTGATTATCTCTTGCCACGCGTCCTATCCCATTGGAAGGTTAGGATTTATTGGGCTTTCATCTCTTCACGAATATCTTCATTTTCTCTCGGCAAACCTTCTAAATTTCTAGATCCTGAACCTCTCGATATTCTGCCACCTGTCTCTCCCGACGATGGATGATTTCACTGTCTTCAAAACTTTGGAAATTCCTCGGCTCCTTTGAACACTTAGTGCAATTTATTTCTTCGAGACTAAGGTTGTTCTCGAACTTCTTCTGCACTCCTTGTAGAACTTTATGCAGACTCTCCTGTGCCTTCATCTACAACCCGCCTAGTTGTCTATGATCTTCTGCACACCTTGCAGCAACTTCAATAGAGCATAACACTCTACATCCCTTTCTTACATAATTCAATTATGTATTATCTCTAATACCATGCTGATGTCAACCTCCACTCCTCTCCTTCGAGGTTGACTCGACCTCGCGGTCTAGGATCATTCAAGTCACTGAACCGAATGGTTCGTCAGGCTCCTGATGGAAACATTTTAACTTGACATAGGCCTTTTACTCTCTCGACATGGTTATGTAGCACCCGCGGACCCTCTCCTTAGCGCTTTTCAATTCTTAATGCCAAAACCACTAGCTCCTTGTGCTAGTATTCCTCCTTGACATGACCACAGGTTATGACAATGGGCTAGCTCCCATCGTGATCCCGTACCTTATAACTTTCATGAGATGCTTTCTCCTTTTCCCTGATTTTCAAATCAACGAATTGTCTAGGACCAAATTTACGGTCCATGTTCTCCTTGCGATCAATGACTGTGATCAATTCGCAAGTTCGGACTTTGCGAGTCCTCTCTTCTCTCGACACTTCTTTTTTCTACTTGCATATCAACGAAGTGTTGATCTCTCGCCATGCATCCTATCCCATTGGATGGTTAGGATTTCTTCTGGTATTCTCTCCTTGAATTTTCTCCGAAGGGTTCTTCCTCCAAATTGTGTGTATCTATGCCACGTACCCCTTCTATATCCAACGGTCTGGACTAAAATTTCTCTTCGCAACTTGGCGAAGATATTCGTTTTCTCTCAACAAACTTCTCGAAGTTTTAGTTCCTAAACCTCTCAATATTCTGCCACCTCTCTCTCTCGACGATGGATGATTTCACTGTATTTGGGACTTTGACAAGTCCTCAACTCCTTTGCACACTTAGTGCAATTTGATTCTTTGAGACTAAGGTCGTTCTCTAACTTCTTCTTCACTCCTTGCAGAAATTTATGTAGACTCTCTTGTGACTTTTCTCAGCTTGAAGCCTTCAAATCTCACTGTTCCTTTGTGAATTTTTGCATTCCCTCTTGGCATATTCTCGCTCTTCCTCCTAATATTGTAAGATGGACTTATAGTATTTTGGGCACACTCCTTGCGCTCAGATATGTTCTTCGACGAATTCTCCCTTAACTTCTGGAAGGGTTTAAGGCATCTCCTTTCATTTGTCGATGCACTCTTGCAAAGCCTTCCTTCCTCATAATGTTCAGTAATTCTGAGAGTCTTCTAAGGGTTCCAAAACCTTCAACTGTGTTTTCCTTATGCACACTTGAACCAACTCGATGCCCTCGTGGAAGAGTGTTTCAGAGTGTTCAACAACACTGAGTTGTGCTTCCTCCCACACAGTCTTTCTTTCCAAGGTACTTAACCACCTTGAAATTTCTCCCTGAGTCTGTGAATTAATTTGGTATGCCCCCCTGGAAAATTCTCTTCTGAATCCACTGAGTTCAGATACACACTCCTTGCATAGGCTCACAAAGTTTCCTCTCTCTATCGTGTGCTCCTTGCACTTAGCCTAGAGATCCAGACTTAACTCAACATACTCGCCTATATAAAATTGTATCTCTATGCCTGCAAGCGATTTCTAACATACATCTACAACTCAAATGTATACAAATGACATTCATAACATAAAATCTATTATATAGAAAGTTAAAACACAAAAAACTATCATTTTCTATTAATGGTGGAATATCAAATTACAATAGTGGATTTCGGACTGGGACTGAGTCTCGTCTCTCATCAACTGTCCTAAATTGGCTTACTATGTTTTTTCATCAAAATCCATTCATCTCTACCAGGCATACAATACAAATATTTATACAAGAGGGGCTCAACAAGCTTCCCTCGCAAGCTAAACTAGTGGTGTCAAATCACCATTTAAAATGCCTATCGAAAGGGAAAATTACAATGATGGAAGTCTTCTCCAAATCGGATGTAGATCCATTATGCCGTCAACCACTTAATAGAAATATTATCTATGGCTTGTGTGAAAGAACGATTTATCTTGTCCTCCTTAATTTCCTGGATCGTGCTTTGAATTCTTGAGGCAAAAATGAGAGGGAAATGCCTCTCCTCCCTTAAATGCGCACATGCGTGAAATAAGACTAGCGCATGCTAAGGTGGAGAGATGCTCCTACATCATACTCCAAAACTACAAAAATCATGAGCTCCTGCTCATGAGATTTCTAGTGTGGTTGAAATACTCCTGGATCCCAAACTTTCCCTTGGAGCTGTCTCTCGGCTCCTCTGCTTCGCTGCTTCTGCTCCTACATCATCATTGCTACTTGTGCATTCTTGCTTATGTTCAGATTCTCCTTGTTGCCTGCTTCCTCTATTGACCCTAACATCAACTTGATGATCTCCTCAATCACCTCTTCCATATGCTCCATCGACTGGCTCTTCTGTTGCAGAATAACTTGCTGCATTTCTCCCTTATCTTTGGGAAAATCACACTGATCTTTCAGGTTTTCTTATCCATATCTTGTGGCCTTAGCTTGCCACTCTGATGCATCCTCCATTTCTGAAGTTTCAATACTGAGTTTTATTTCAGCTACCACTTCTTCTAATAGATTGACTACTGTCAGTTCTTCAGCTGGTTCCATTCCAACTTCCACCAACTGTTCCTCATGCTAGTGTGTTTCCTCTGGCATGGCTATCTCTTGGAATCCACCTTATGGTTCTGGACTGTCTAACCAATCCTCCAGTTCTCTTAATTCAAATTCCCATTGATTGAATAACTCAAATGGGTGCTCCCCTTCTGTTGGGACAAACATCAGTATATGTTCCTTCTCCACCATGATAGTCTCAACTTGCTTTCCCCCTGTCACATTTGCAACATATGTACTAGCCTCTCCTCGAAGAATTGGTAGGAATATCTCGACTCCTCCAATGATTATAACGGTCCTCTGATCCTTCTCCTCGATGATAGAAGTTCTCAACTTCTCATCATATTCATTCACACGTCTCGCAACTCCGTGCGAATCTTCCTCTGAGTGAGGTCTTCCTTTTTCCTCCTCTTCATCTGTCAACTCCTTTAGATGTGAAATCTCAACTGAGCTCATATCTTCCCCCTTTCCCACCTGAAAATTTCAGATGTTTCCTCTGCCCACCTGGCAGTTTACGAGATCCATTGATCCCTTCACATTGCCCACCTGGCAATCTACGGGACCCTTGCTAGATATCTTTCCCTTATTACTGGAGTTTTCAACATGCCTCAGCCACCTCTTTAACATCTTTTTCTAGCCTATGGCCAACAACTTATGAACAAGCCATTTCGCTTTCCTCTTCAAAGGCCATTCATACCTCCAACATACCCTTGTCTCCTACTGCATCTTGAATGCTAGTGTCTCCATCTGGGCTCAAATTTCACTGAGCTCCTTGTCCATATCCACTCTACTCTTCTGCGAACATACTTCTCCTCTACCATGTTTATGAACTTCAATGGACATCTTACTTCATCTACAACCCACCTGGTTGTCTATCATCTACTGCACACCTTGCGACAGCTTGAACAAAGCATAAAAATTTGCCTCCCTTCCTTACAAAAGTAAATTATGTATTATCTTTGATACTAATCTGACATCAACCTCTCCTCCTCTCCTTCGGGGCTGACTCAACCTCCCATTCTAGGATCGTTCAAGTCACCAAACTGAATGGTTCATCAGGCTCCTGATGGAACCGTTTTAACTTGACACATGCCCTTTACTTTTTTGGCGCGGTTATGTAGCATCCGTTGACCCTCTCCTTAGTGTTTTTCAATACTTAACACCAACGCCTCTAGCTCCCAGTGCCAGGATTCCTCCTTGACGTGACCATAGGATATGATCATGGGCCAACTCCCATCACGATCTCGTACTTCAAATCTTTCGTGAGCTTCTTTCTCCTTTTCCCTGATTTTAGAATCGGTGAATTCTCTAGGACCAGATCTATGGTCCACGTTCTCCTCACTATCAACGACTATGATAAATTCGTGAGTTCGGACATCGTGACTCCTTTCTTCTCCTGACACTAATTTTTCTGACTTGCATATCAACGAAGTGTTGATCTCTTGCCACATGTCCTATCCCATTGGACGATTAGGATTTCTTTGGCTTTCAGCTCTTCGAGTATTCTCTCCTCAAATTTTCTCTGAAGGGTTATTCCTCCAAAATGTGTTGATCTCTACCACATACCCCTTATAGATCCAATGGTCTGGATTTAAATCATTTTTTGCGACTTCGCGAAGATCTTCGTTTTCTCTCGACGAACCTCCCAAAGTTCTAGCTACCGATCCTATCGATCTTCTACCACCTATCTCTCCTAACAATGGATGATTTCACTATCTTCGGGACTTTGGCAAGTCCTTGACTCCTTTTCACACTTAGCACAATTTATTTCTTCAAGATTAGGGTTGTTCTTGAACTTCTTCTACACTCCTTGCAGAACTTTATGTAGACCCTCTTGCGACTTTTCTCGTCTTGAAGCCTTCAAAGCTCATTGTTCCTTTGTGAGCTTGCGCATGCCCTCTTGGAAGCTTCTCTCTCTTCCTCCTAAGCTTGTAATATGGAATTACATTATCTCGGGCACACTCCTTGCGCTCAGCTCCTTTCTTCGACGACTTCTCCCTTACCTTATGGAAGGGTTTAAGGCATCTCCTTTCCTTTGTCGATGCACTCTTGCTAAGCCTTCCTTCCTCATAATGTTTAGTAATTCTGAGAGTCTCCTAAGGGTTCCAATACTTTCAACTATGTTTTCCTTGTACACACTTGCACCAACTTGATGCCCTCCTGACAGAGTGTTTTAGAGTGTTCAAAAACTCTGAGTTGTGCTTCCTCCCACACAGCCTTTCTTTCCAAGGTACTTAACCACCTTGCAATTTCTCCCTGAGTCTGTGAATTACTCTGGTATGCCCCCCTAACAACTTCCCTTCTAACTCCACTGAGTTCATATATGCACTCCTTGCGTCGGATCATAGAGTTTCCTCTCTCTCTTGCGTACTCCTTGTACTTCTCCTAGAGATCCAGACTTAACTCAATATACTCGTGGATAGAAAACTATATCTCTATCCCTATAGGTGATTTCTAACATACATGTACAACTCAAATGTATACAAATGATATTCATAACACATCATCCATTGCATAGAAAGTTAAAATAAGAAAAACTGTTGATGGGTGTTGTATATGCACTAAAAACACACTAAAAACCCTCAATTAAATTGTCAACCCGGGGTAAGTAAACTTAGAGTTGTAGCAAAATATATGCCAAGGTAGAAGGATTGGTAGTAATATACTATAACTAATGAAGTGGCTATCTAAGGGATAATCTATTGAAGCAAAGCTATCTAATGAGAAAACCTTACGTTTGGACCAAGGATCGATGGATAGTTCTAAGAAAGCAAGTAAAAACCCTATGTAAAACAAACTCATTCATAACAATAAGCAAAAGAAACTATTAAGCATAACAATAAGAAAATAACAAAATAAAACTACTTTAACTTTCCAACCTAAATTCAATGAGCAACTACCCTATGAAAGCAAGTAAATAAACAAGCCAACAACTATTCTATTAAAGCAAGTAAACAAGTAAGCAAAACAACTAGATAACCTATTAAAGAAAGTAAACAAGTAAGCATAACGACTAGCTAGCCTATTAAAGCAAATAAACAACTAACTACTCTAAGATAACTTCTCATTGAACAACTATCTAGCCTAAGAGGCAAGTGGACTATATTCTTAATTCAAACTTCAAAACTATTTCTAATTCATAATAGGAAATCTATTTAACTAAAAGCAAGAAGGACTAACAACTAACCTTTAATCTATGATCATAAAACTTCTCTCTAACCTATCAAAGCAAAAGACTATCTATCCTACAACAACAATAAAACTATATTCTGATCTATGAAAGCAAGAAACTATATCTTTTGATCTACAAAAGCAAGAAACTATCTTTTGATCTATGAAAGAAAGAAACTATCTTTTAACCTATGAAAACTCAAATATAGTGTTGGTGGTTGTGTGAATGTCTCTTGTGCCGTATGATATCTCGATGGCACTTGACAACAAAGAATAATTCAAGCGGTATAAGATCTACACTGATCTCAATAGAAAAGTGAAAGGTATGGATTAAACAATCCAATGAGAATTTAACAATTATAGAAACAATGTTAATTACCATGCATATTCATGAAATTATTAACCATCAACAATATAATGAGATCAGAGTTGTACTTCTATGCTATGTAAACAAACTTCATAATTAAATTCAATCATTAACTAAGAAATATAATTGCAATGTAATTCTAGGAAAGGAACCGCATAAAGTCAAACTATGCTATATCTATCTTAACAATTCAAAGTGCAAAAAATAAAATGCTTAAAAACATAAATTAAAACATGGTTCTAGCATATGGCAAGTAAACTAATGAATAAACTAATTAACAACTAGTTAGCGAAATCTAAATGAAAATTAAATAGGCAATAAAAACTAAAACTAACCCTATCCATCCACCGAAGCCTTGGTTAAAGAAAGCATGAAACAAAACTCTGTTCTACTCTTTTTTAACTTCTATTTTAAATTTGATTATAAAAGCATAAATAAAATTCAATCTAACATCAAATTGCACACGAGGTTTGTGTATGAATTTGCAAACTCGTTCCTAATTATAAAATCAATGCATATTAACAAAAACCTTCATACTAACCTGCAAAAGGGAATTAAAACAGTTAAACTATAACAACAAATTATATGACAAAAGAAAAATAACAATGCATGTACAGGAAATGAGATAAAAGACATCTAAGGTATGAAATGCATAAATAACACATAGAACAGTTTCCAGACTATTGGTGCCCCCCCCCAGCAAGTCATGGTCACTTCTCAAATGCACACCATGAGCTAAACAAAACGATTTCACCATTAAAACTTGAAAAACGCATCCTTATACAATTCTGGCAATTGAAAAATGCAAAAACAGAGGAAAATGCTTTTATCTCTATTGTCTACTTTGTCTACTACTCATTAGCTATTGTATGATAACCACGATGGTATTTATAAAATTTACAGACCAATTGGTTGACCACAAGAGGGTTGAACCACTTCTAAAAATGACAAATTACATTAATGGTGCCCTAACTGCTGAAATAGAGTGAGCCAATAATTGCCCTGCTCAACAACCTAAACTGAGTTGTCAAGAGTTCAGTAGCTAGAGGGGATAAGCACGAGAAAAACCCGTGTTCCCGATTCTCCCATCACTGGCCTCCAATACCATAACTGCCAATTCTCCCACCATTTTTGCACAGGACGCAGTGCCAGACTGGGTACCGGATCAAGTACTGGAAGGAGTATCGGACTAAGTGCTGGAAGCAGAAACATGATGCATTTTTTCCCTGTAACACCAGAAAATGTGAATCAGATCCTTGGAGGCATAAAAACATGATGAATTATAATCAATATTATCATTAAAAATGAATCATATGTACCTATTGTAGATCATACCGTTTTAGCATAAAATTATTCAAAATGCTCCAAAACATGAAAAACACATATGTACATTCGACAAAAAGTGTCTAATAACTGTCATAAATTGATCATATCTCGGGCCCAACATTACCCCCACACTTAATATTTGGTAGGTCCCACTAAAAACAAAACAAAATTACCCCTCATGACTAAGCTTGCTAAGGAGTATCAGCTTTGGAAGCTTCTCCTTCTCGCTGTGAAGACTTTTCCTTATGCCTCTTGTGTTGCTTCAGTTGTGCTCTAAGGCTGCGGTTGGATTTCAAAAAGCTTCTTGGATTTTGTTTCGGTAAAGAAATGGCTTGTGCAGGAGGGTTTAAAGTCCTTGGAGAGTGGGGTTTGGATGGAGAAATAGTCCTTAGATATGATGTCTTTTTTCTAGTCTTGATTGTCAGGTGAGGGTTTACAAATTTATAAATGAATGCATCCCAAGTTTGCCCCTGTTTTTTTCAATTCGGCTAAAACAAGGAGTTTGATAAGGCCATGGTGAAAGAGGCTGTTGTTAGGGTTGGTTACATTCTTCCTCACTTGAGAGGACATATTATCCAAGCTCTTTAAAAATTAGAAGGGAAAAATTCAATTGTTTATTGAACTAAAAGTGGGCTAACAATTGAAAATGGAAAGCTTAAAAAACAGAGTATCTACCTTCACTATGTCAACAGGACATTGAAGACACCATTGCATCAAGATTTGAAAAGGACAGAGAGTATTGTATTGGAAGAGTCAATGAACACCTAGAGATGCTCCTAAAAAAGGCCAACATGGACATCAATCTTCAGAGACACATGTTCAATAACTACTACATCAGAAAATAGATTAGGAAAAGTCACAAAAACTGTTCTACAAGACCACGCTATGCTTTTGACTCTGTTTTTGGTAATCATTTTAAAAATATGTTTTTGACCACAGAAAGATGAATTTTGGAAAACAAAAGGAGGTTATTTATAATGACACACCAAATCACAATAACCTCTTTCAAGTTTTACACAGGTATCATATATTGGGAGATATTCAACTTTCTTGGAGACTTGTTTCAGAAAATAAAATTTTCCAATTTAATTTCTTGTTTTAGTCATTATTTTCAAAACTGGTTTTTGACCAAATAAAGATGAATTTTGAAAAACCAAAGGAATTTTTTCTAAGGAAATACCAAATAATAATAATCTCCTTCATTATTTACACATGTAGCATATAGTGGGATATATTCAACTTTCTTGGAGGCCCATCTCAGAAAATCAATTTCTCCAATTTAATTTTCTGTTTTAGTCATTATATTGTGGCACATATTCCAAGAACATGGGAATGAATTTAAAAAAAATGAGAGAGGGTTATCTTTATAAAAACCGTTGCTACAAAAACATATCATATTTTTGTAAAATGTGTTATGGTTAAAAATTTATAGCCCCATCTTTGACCCCTATTTTTTTGTTGCGCTTCTGTCACAATTGTTGCACTTTTGGATAGTTTGTTTCCAAATCAATTGTGAAGGGGTTATATGTATATTTTTGCTTGGATTAGTGACTCCATAGTGTATAGGCAATATTCATATTTACATTCATAAATGTTTCATTAAAAAACTCATCGAGGAAGGCCTCCAAAACTTGTTTCTCTTCTGCTATACAATTTGTTGCCACCTCCATGCTTTCCTATGATTGTTTCAAAGTTATTTGCCTTGTTTTGCATGAAACTATCATGTTATGTTATAGATTATTCTTATGAATGGATTCATGATCTCATTCCCATGTTGAACTCGCCACATCTACACTATACGCAATGACAAATGTTACTGAGTATACCTACCTTTCCCTATTCTATTTTGCAACACATATTTTGGAATCCCTAGCCTAGCTCCCTAGACCTAGATTATCATCCAGAAAAATCCAAATAAAAACCATACTGAACTAAATAAATAGCCTAATACAGAGCCATTTAACCTTGTTCCTATGTTTATAGGTGTGTAACACAGATCTGTAGTGAGTTTAACAATGTGTTATTGATCTGTAATTGTCACAAAGAACCAGTTAAGGATACAAAGTATTTTATAGCATAAACATAAAAATTCACAGTAAGCTCATAACACACACAATGATGTCAGAAATATAAAATTTAGCATACCAATACAAACAACTTCTGATATAATATCCCAAGACATTGTAAAAAGACAGTATGATAGAATTCTGACAGAAATTCTACTTCCTCTTCTCATGGGTTTCGCTATATAAATGGGCAGTTCTTAGCATTTTTTTTTATCTCGAGAAACCCCCCCCCCAGACCGAAGATATGGCACATACTCATGCCATGAATTAACAATAGGTATTTATTGTTTTGATAGGGGGGTTAGATTAGCTCCTCTTTTATCCACTCTTTGGAGTATCCCTTAGTTCCAGAGATGTTCTGAAATTCGGGTTTGAAAGCCCTGTTATAGATTGCTCTTGGAAACTGGTGGTGTTTAAATCAGTGGTATCCAACTCTTGGGAGATTTGTGGCTGAGGAAATTGATTCCTCAGAGACCACAAATATAGTGAATAGGAGCTCAGGCAGGCTAAGAGTGTTCCATTATTATTTTTTTTTCCATCGTGCTCACACAATCCATTCCTCTATCACACATTTTATAAGGCATGTAATCATAACTCTATAATGAATAGTTTGTAACGACAATAAACCAGTTAAGTGGTCTGTTAAGGAGATGTACAATAGTTTATAACACACATGGAATTAAAATTTAGAAAATAAAATGATTGTTGATGTAATAACCTATATCATGAAAACAATACACATAAATTTTTACAAAGATTTACTTCTTCTAGGCAATGTTATCATTTGTCAACTCATGAACCCCTACCCCACACCTAATTATTGTGACACCTCACAATAAAAAATATAGCAAACCAGTCAGTTCTCCCAATAGCCGAAGATTTATAGCTTGTTAAGTGTAGAGATAAATTTGAAAAATTGGTCTGATGAGATGGTTAAAGGATGGCCCCACTTATAGGATACCAGATCCTATATATAGATAAGAAGAGGTAGGTAAGAGAGTTTCAAAATAGTCTTAGAGTTAGTTCCCAATGGAAATTTTATGGAGTTCATTAACCTTATCTTAACCATACATTCTTCATGTCATCTTTGTCTGCAAGTAATCTTGTACATGAGGACAAGTTTAAATTTATTATTTATTTTTGTTAGATTACCATCCTCGCTAGGTAGAATGCCCTGCTGCCAGCAAGCCTACTCAGTACTCCGACAGGTTTACCTAGTCATACCACAGGCCGGTACCCTCTGCCAACAGACCTGTTCAGTATCTCGATAGGTTATCCTCTTACACCCTCAGAGACTGTCCCTCCATCTTTTAAGATTTTAGTATAAGATTTCTTTATGCAAGAAGATGGGGGGACAACTCTGAAAACAACTTTTTCTTTCTTTTTTTCAATTGGGGTGGTATTTATGTTAGAGGATGACTTTTTGTTATATTACTTAGTGATTGTCCCAATGTAAGGGGGTACTTAAGTAGACGTTTCCTATCTAAAGATATGATATGATCAATCTATTTAGTGTGTAGTGGATGATACCATTGAGAAAGAACATAAAGGTATCTCTAGGCTCAACTAACTTTCTTCTTTTGTATTTATTGTGATATTTTCATGACTAACCGCTAATCGTACCTCCTTGTTACTCTTTAATAAAGATACTTTACTTACTTACTCAGGTTTCTTGGGAAAACTATACGAGAGACCTCTTAGTTGGATGGTTATAGTATCACTTCCTTATATAGTGGTGAATATTTTCAAGAGAAACCTCTTTTTAAAATGCCTCAAGAACAAGAAGATGAAAATCTTTGCAAAAACATGGCTAACTACAAGAAGTCATTATTAATTTGATGCTTAACAGACAACAAGGTCCAAGTGTAACAATTTTTTTGAAGAAAATCCTTCTTTTATATTTCCTTGGAATTGTCTACCCTTGGTGATATAAAGACCTACAGAGATCTCTAAAACTGTTTGCAGAAACCACACTCTAAAATATAATAAACTAAGGAGATCAATGAGATCAGGTCATAGGAACATGTAACTCATAGTTCTTTTATTAAAAGAAAATGTAAAATGAGGCTGCATTAGACTTTAAGCTAAACTAACAACATGCATATTTTATTTATTATCCTACCCTACCTAAAAAGAAAGGGAAAATCTTTAATCAAGTGTAAGAACTCTTCCAATGTAACCATGTGCAGAGTAAGATAAGAAGCATACTCATATCCATATATGAAAAAGTTACTGCAGAAAAAAACCTGGATATGAAGAACCAACAAACCTACTTGTTTTGGCATCAGAAGGTGTTGAATAAGAGAATAGTATTGTGGCCTGATGACCTCTTGAAACCAAATTTAAATGTAATCTTGATGTTTATCAACAATAATTTATATGCTCTCCTTCATCATGTTATGCAGATCCTCTTCTTTTGGATGATTGATTTCTGAAGTACATGAAGGATCTGTTGAGATGGATGTTGAGAACTCCTCAATCTCAGGTCTTAGTGATTTCTCTCCACCAGAGGTAGTCCATAAGTTTTCATCTTCCTTCACAGTTTGGCAAGGAAGATCATTTTGTAGCTCATAGGACCTTGATTCTTCTAATATTTCTGGAGAGGTAGATACACTTTTGGCTGCTGCCAAAATATGTTCTTCTTGAAAAGAAGAAATCTTGGTTGTTTCTAGGATTTGAGAGAGTTCTTCCAAACTAATGGTCATCTTCAAATTCATTCTCCTGGTGGTGGTAAGGAAACAAAGGTTGTGTTTTTTGATTCTGTAGAGGGATCGAGTGGTCTTGCCTCATGTCCCACTATTATTGATGCTTCTACTTTTTTTCTATAATGCTCCCTACGTTATTCAATTTAGAGACTACTTTAGCTGACTGAGTTGAGATAGCTCATGTTTTTTGATATCGGCCTGCGAAGCTTATGAGTGGAATGTTCCTTTCCCCAAAAAGATCGGAAGGAACCTTGGTTGAAAGATCTGATTTAGATTTAACGTATCTACGTTTTGGGTCTCTAGGTCTATTCATGAAAGTAAGCAAAATAAAAATATACCATTGGGTTTCTGGTTCTATTCATGAAAGTAAACAAAAAAAAAAGGAAAAAACTACCATTGGGTTTGGGGGAGCCTGCAATAGCAGACGCGTAGGTTCTTACCTCTCGTCTTAAATTCCCCCCACCACCAATCTAATGCTAAGGTCTAGAAATGATCTATTTCCTAACTACTTCCTACCTTGAGACAACTCTCCAACAATGGCGCCAAAAATGATGCGTGTTGTATATGCACTAAAAACACACTAAAAACCCTCAATTAAATTGTCAACCCGGGATAAGTAAACTTAGAGTTGTAGCAAAATATATGCCAAGGTAGAAGGATTGGTAGTAGTGTAGTATAACTAAGGAAATGGCTATCTAAGGGATAATATATTCAAGAAAATCTATCTAATGAGAAAAACCTACTTTTGGACCAAGGATCGATGTATAGTTCTAAGAAAGAAAGTAAAAACCCTATGTAAAACAAACTAGTTCATAACAAAAAGCAAAAGAAACTATTAAGCATAAAAATTTAAGCAAATAAGAAAATCAACCTACTTTAACTTGCCAACCTAAATTCAAAAAGAAACTACCCTATTAAAAAATGTAAATAAACAAGCCAACAACTATTCTATTAAAGCAAGTAAACAAGTAAGAAAAACAACTAGCTAACCTATTAAAGCAAGTAAACAAGTAAGCATAACAACTAGCTAGCCTATTAAAGCACATAAACAACTAAGTACTCTAAGATAACTTCTACTGCAATTAATCTAATTAAAACTTCTCATTGAACAACTATCTAGCCTAAGAGGCAAGTGGATTATATTCATAATTCAAACTTCAAAACTATTTCTAATTCATAAAAGGAAACCTATTTAATTGAAAACAAGAAGGACTAACAACTAACCTTTAATCTATGATAAGAAAACTTCTCTCTAACAAAATACGATCTATCCTACAACAACAATAAAACCATATTCTGATCTATGAAAGCAAGAAACTGTATCTCCTCATCTACAAAAGCAAGAAGTTCTATCTTTTGATCTATGAAAGAAAGAAACTATCTTTTAACCTATGAAAACTCAAATATAGTGTTGGTGGTTGTGTGAATGTATTCAATGTCATATGATATCTCGATGTCACTTGACAACAAAGGATAATTCAAGTGGTATAATCTCTACACTGATCTCAATAGCAAAGTGAAAGGTATGAATTAAACAATCCAATGAGAATTTAGCCATTACGGAAACAATGTTAATTACCCTGGATATTCATGAAATTATTAACCATCAACAATATAACGAGATTAGAATTGTACTTCTATGCTATGTAAACAAACTTCATAATTAAATTCAATCATTAACTAAGAAACATAATTGCAATCTAATTCTAGGAAAGGAACTGCATAAAGTCAAACTATGCTATATCTATCTTAACAATTCAAAATGCAAGAAAGAAAATGCTTAAAAACAAAAATTAAAACATGGTTCTAGCATATGGCAAGTAAACTAATGAATAAACTAATTAACAACTAGTTAGAAAAATCTAAATGACAATTAAATAGGCAATAAAAACTGAAACTAACCCTATCCATCCACCGAAACCTTGGTTAAAGAAAGGATGAAATAAAACTCTGTTCTACTCTCTTTTAACTTCTATTTTAAATTTGATTTTAAAAGCATAAATAAAATTCAATCTAACATCTAATTGCACACGGGGTTAGTGTATGAGTTTGCAAACTCATTCCTAATTATAAAATGAATGCATATTAGAAAAACCCTTCATACTAACATGCAAAAGAGAATTAAAACAATTAAACTATAACAACAAATTATATGACAAAAGAAAAATAACAATGCATGTACATGCAATGAGATAAAAGACATCTAAGCTATGAAATGCATAAATAACACATAGAACAATTACTAGACTGCTAGTGGCCCCCCCAACAAGTCGTGGTCACTTCTCAAATGCACACCATGAGCTCAACAAAACGATTTCACAATTAAAACTTGAAAAACATTGTCTTATACAATTTTGGGAATTGAAAAGTGCAAACATAGAGGAAAACATTTTTATCTCTATTGTCTACTTTGTCTATTGCTCCTTAGCTATTGTATGACCACCACGGTGGTATTTATAATATTTACAGACCAAGTGGTCGACCACAGGAGTGTTGAACCACTTCTAAAAATGAAAAATTACATTAATGGTGCCCTAACTGCCAAAATAGAGCGAGCCAATAATCACCCTGCTCAACAACCTAAACTGAGTTGTCAAGATTTCAGTAGCTGGGGGGGATAAACACGAGAAAAAACCACATTCTTGATTCACCCATCATTGGCCGCCAATACCATAACCACTAATTCTCCCACTATTTTTGTGCAGGACACAGTGTTGGATCGGGTATCAGATCAAGTACTTGAAGGAGTACTAGACAGAGTGCCGGAAGCAAAAACGTGATGTATTTTTGCCCTGTAACACCAGAAAATGTGAATCAAATCCTTGGAAGCATAAAAAACATGATGAATTGTACTCAATATTATCATTAAACATGAATCATACATACCTAGTGTAGATCATACCGTTTTAGCATAAAATTATTCAAAAATCTCCTTCAAAACATGAAAAACATATATGTACATTCGGAAAAAAGTGTCTAATAACTGTCATAAATTGATCATATCTCGGGCCCAACAACTATCATTTTCTATTAATGGTGGAATATCAAATTACAATAGTGGAGTCTGGACTGCGACTAAGTCTCGACTCTCATCAACTCTCCTAACTTGGATTACAATGATTTTTCCTTAAACTCCAACCACCTCTATCGGGCATACAATACAAATATTTATACAAGAGGGGTTCAACGAGTTTCCCTCGCAAGCTAAACTAATGGTGTCAAATCACCATTCAAAATGCCTATCGAAAGGGCAAATTACAATGATGGAAATCTGCTCCAAATCAAATGCAGATCCACTCTGTCGTCAACCACTTAAAGGCGACCTTATCTCCATCTTGTGCGAAAGCACGATTTGGATCTTCGAGCATGTCCTCCTTAATTTCCTGGATCACGCTTTGGATTCTCAAGGAAAGAGGTGGAGCGATGCTCCTGCATCAGTAGGGGACAAGGGACACCATTGTTTGACTAACATTATTTATTTATATCATTTATTTATGCATTCATAACATTATAATTTATAGTTTATCAATGATAAAAGAAATTATCATTTATAGTTTATCAACAAGAAAATTAATTAATATATTTTTATTGTAAATATTCTAATATTCTGAATATTTTTTATATTTTATCTATTAAAATATAATGTTTATTATTAAAATATAATATTTAATAACAATATCAATATTTTTAAATAATATTGCTTTTAATTGTTTTGTTTCTATACCATTTGTAAATTATATTGTTTTTATTTGTTTTGCTTCTATACCCATAAATGTGTTGATACTGAGAGGGGGGTGAATCAGTATCAAGTACAATTTAAAAACTTTTTCAACTTATAATTAAACCATTAAAATATATCCAATGAGCAATGAACAAGAGTATAAGAGTTACACCAATATACCACAATACACCATGCACAATATATGAGAAATAATCAATAGTTATTGTTCAAGGGAAGTAATGACTTCCAAAGGTAGCTACATCTTCCAAATGTAAAGGGAGGGATAAACCTCCAAGAGGAAGATACAATCCTCCAATATCATGAGATAGTTGAACTCTCCATCCTTGCCCCTTCCTTCCACCCAAGAATATATGAGAGATAATAAAACTTTACATTAAATCATCACCATCAACCAATCATCACATAGAACTTGATAATGCTTCCTGAGACTTCTTCAATTTATGCAATTCTTCAATTCTTGGAGTAATATGATCCTGTAGATAATATTACTCAATGTATTCTTTGAAACTCCTCCAATTTCCACTCCTTGAATCCTCCCCAAAAAGAGGTTATAGAAAGAATGGCAGACTTTATTCAATTCTGGTCTAATCAGAAGTCCCGACTTGTACAACATGCCCCACGCTCAATATTTAACATAAGATTTTTAAACTCACACAAAAACAACTACAGTCCATACTCTTTCCAATGGAAGTGGTCCCACTTCATTTGGATTCTGTATGAATAAGTTATGAATGTTTTACCCGGAACACCTGTTTATTGACTAGCTTCAGGACTAGTCACAAACCCTATCTTCCACAGAGTGTATCTCCATAATTATAGCGAATCAAGAGCTTAAATTTTTACCAGAGGTACCTCGATATGTATTTTCAATACCATAGAGATTTCACCATCTGAATCATTATAGAAAAACAATTATAACAAAAATGGTAAGATGACCTGAAAATAACATACCTTAGAACACTTCACCAAAAGACTTCATCCTCCCTTGAAATCCAGCCTTCTTTACTTCTTATTTCCTCTGAAATTTGACTTGTATCAAATGAATGTATAATGATGTTTATTTATACCATTTATGTGACTTCCTTTTAACATTAGGGCCAGCCTAACACTTTCTTATTTTGTAATTCTTTTCTTTAATTATCTTCAGGGCCTACATGTACTTCCTTCTTCAATTCACTTTGTCATCTTCAAAAATTCATTTCTCCTCAACCATGAGGATCCACGTGACGTGCCACATACCACTA
>ML778853.1:1353103-1363216 GCA_009831015.1 Picea engelmannii | reverse complement strand
CAAGAGATTTCAAGTAAGTTTCCATTATATTACTCCATTATTCAAAATTGCTTCCATCAAATGGTGGAATCCCATTTGGAATTTTGTCTTCCATTTCTTCTTAGGATCTTCCTTCCAGTGGTTAAACTGTACTAAAGGTAACCTGCTATGATACCAATTGTTGATACTGAGAGGGGGGTGAATCAATATCAAGTACAATTTAAAACCTTTTTCAACTTATATTTAAATCATTCAACTATATCTAATGAGAAATGAACAATAGTATAAGAGTTACACCAATACAACACAATACACCATGCACAATATATGAGAAATAATCAATAGTTATTGTTCAAGGGAAGTAATGACTTCCAAAGGTAGCTACAGCTTCCAAATGTAAAGGGAGGGATAAAACTCCAAGAGGAAGATAAAATCCTACAATATCAAGAGAGAGTTGAACTCTCCATCCTTTCCCCTTTATTCCACCCAAGAATATATGAGAGATAATAAAACTTTACATTAAATCATCACCATCAACCAATCATCACATAGAACCTGATAATGCTTCCTGAGAATTCTTCAATTTATGAAATTATTCAATTCTTGGAGTACTATGATCCTGTAGATAATATTACTCAATGTATTCTCTGAAACTCCTCCAATTTTCACTCGAATCCTTCCCAAAAAGAGGTTATAGAAAGAATGGTAGACTTTATTCAATTTTGGTCTATTCAGAAGACCCAAATTATACAGCATGCCCCATGCTCAATATTTAACATCCGATTCTGAACCACACACACAAGAAACTAGAGTCCATAATATTTCCAATGGAAGTGGTCCCACTTCATTTGGATTTTGTATGAAGAAGTTATGATTGTTTTACCCGAAACACCTGTTTATTGACTAGTTTCAGGACTAGTCACAAACCCTATCTTCCACAGAGTGTATCTCCACAATTATAGCAAATCAAGAGCTGAAATTTTTACCAGAGGTACCTTGATATGTCTTCTCATTACCATAGCGATTTCACCATCTGAATCATTCTAAAAAAAGTTATAGAAAAAATGGTAAGATGGCCTGAAAATAACATACCTTAGAACACATCACCGAAAGACTTCATCCTCCCTTGGAATCCAGCCTTCTTTACTTCTTATTTCCTCTGAAATTCGACTTGTATCAAATGAATGCATAATGATGTTTATTTATACCATTTATGTCACTTCCTTTTAACATTAGGGCCGACCTGACACTTTCTTATTTTGTAATTCTTTTCTTTAATTATCTTCATGGCCTACATGTACTTCCTTCTTCAATTCACTTTGTCATCTTCAAAAATTCATTTCTCCTCAACCATGAGGATCCACGTGACGTGCCACATAGCACCGGAAACAACATGATGTATACTATCCATCCATGGGTGTTGTATCTACATGTGCATTTTCCTTCATGTCCAAATACCTTCATCAATCTTGCGGTCAAAAACCCATGACTAGGGTTGACATCAATGACAACAACCAAGCTTCCAACAAAATGGACATATATTTAGGATATTTTATAGATTATTCATAATTTAAATATAATATTCATGATGGACGCATATTTAGGATATTTTATAGATTATTCATAATCTAAATATAATATTCCAAGCTCGAAGAGTCCATTACCTCTACATATACTGAACTGCAAAATTAATAATGGTATGATGAGTTTGATTGCATTGGAAGAAGACGTAATGGGTCAGGAGATCCATGTGACAATGACTTGCAAGTGTACTTAGTTACTAGATAGATGTAAGAGACACAATATTTTATTTAAATTAATGAAGGGGACAGAAGGAACAACCAAGTTAAAAATAGATGATCATGAATCCATGAGTGGGTGAACATGTTGAAGTTAAATTTGGGCATGAAAATACATGCGTCATAAGTCAATTCTGGTGATTGACACACCCTGGAAATCAGGGATTTCCAAAGCTGCAAAAATTCTGAAGGAGGGAAAAAAGTTGGAAAAAGACTAAGACCTAGGAAAAATGAAAATATATACACATGTGTGAGGAGGAAGGATGATGCTTAGAATGTGGGAGGAAATGATTCACTAGTAATCATTTTTCTGTTGATGAATAAAAAGAGAACAAAAGAGTTGTTGTGTGAGAAATGAGGTGTTAGGAAACTATTGAGGACACAAATAATCTTGTTGGAATAGGAGACTATGTTCGCCCTTATGGATTCATGATCAGGATTGGGGGTGATTCAATCAAGTGATTTGGCTGATCCATTCTAAGGATGAGTGGAACTTGGTTGCGCCTTCTGTGTTCCAGGTTCTATTTTTAAATTGTTATGCTTAATATCCATATTGCTTTGTTAGTAATGTATTCTATAGAGATAGATTTGATATATATTCAAAGAATTTCATTAAGGGATACCGTATAGAGGTCATATGTGGTTAACATTTAATACTTGAAACAAATTATTTTGTATCGAAATTAGATCCAGATCTATGAAATAATTATATTCTATGGAGTACCTTACTTTCCATTTAACATTATGTACGTAACACATTGTTGGTATGTCAAATTTATAAATAGATTGCATGATGATCATAAATTTTTTTATTAAATCTTAGGGCCAAATTGTGCATATATTTGACGACGAAAGTTTACACAACGTTTTCAAGGATAATTTTAAAATAGGGTCTGAATTCCAACAGAATGACAATTAATCATTTAAACCCATTGAAATAAAATAAACGGTGACATACACTGTTTCATGTGAAAGCCTCAATGAAATTTTCTTCTTAAATCGCAATACAGGAACATGAATACCTTTAATAACCTGCATCTTCCGGTTCGTTGAACGTTTAATGTATAGCCTGAAATAGACGAGTTCATAAGAGATATTAGCATCATAATTATTATGTAAGGTAGGGAGAAAGGTATATATATATATATATATATATATATATATATATATATATATATATATATATGAGATAGAGATTCACATTTCGTACTTGCTCAAATCCATGTCAAAAGAGAAATTTGATACCTCGTGGAAGGTGAGAGAACATGATCTCATGGGTTCCTCGCACCATGTGAGAGAGGACCCATCATCAAAAAGTTGAATCCATAAAGATTTCATAAATAATGATAAATCATTATGAATTAAAAGAAATTGAAATGCAGGTCACAAGTATAAATTATACAGACAATAAAAAAGTGTAGAATAATATTTTTAATACGTTCAATTCTGTGAATTTAAAGGCATATCACAAAAAAAGTGGAAATAAATGATGTTATTAATATCAGAGAACTGTGCGAAATTTAAGCCATTTCAATCCTCTGAATCTGAGATGAAACAGAGATAAAAAAATACAAGCTCGATCATGCTTATACTCTCCTATGCATTAAGAAAAGGGATAAACTTTAACCGGGTTTCAGAATATTGAGTTATAATAACCACAGAATTGTAAGTTTATTACAATTGCAAATGATGGAAAAAAATCATAACCCTCACCGAAGACTATGGGGAGACTTTGAGTTGAGGAAACTGAGTGGTTGTTAAATAGGGTTAGAATAGGTAAGGGAGGGATTACGGTACAAAGTTTTTTTTTTTTTTTTTAATATATTAATTCATAGAACTACCTCTCTAAGTTTAGCTACAGGATGTTCTCTGTAATTTACGTCTCGGGACAGACTTAATACATACAGATCTTGATGTAGAATCTAAATCATGAGACAGAGACATCATCCTAACGGGACCAGGGCTTTAATTCACTAGTAGTCTGAACAGTGAGCGATTGACGAAATGATAACACTAGAAGGAATATTAGGTTCTACGAAATAAGATTTAAATTACCATTACGTTCCACAAAGAATAGAGATCCAGTTAACGTTATACCAAGATATCAAACAATTAATAATAACGTTAACTCGTAAGGAAATAACTATATCCATAGTTAACACTAGTTAACAAATGGTATATTAAATCTCATAGAGATTATGCAATGATAAAAATGAAATTATAGGTGAATTTTAATAGTTTCCACTTACCTTCTGCATCAAATAGAATGCGTTTAATGCCACCAGAAGTTTTTACAACATTAGTGTCAAGTTTTTCTAACTGATTGTCGGGTAGGATTTCTCGGCATATATTTTTTTTAACCCAAGAAAATGATAGTACCATGTTTTAAAGGAGAGATTCCTTCTGGAACTCTATGAAAGGGAAGCCATTTCCACTATTTTAAGCATATATCAAAAGCACGAGATGGGTTCCAGACTGAAGCCAAGGATAATAGATTCAAAATTTTGTGGCAACCTCGCATAGAGAAGAGCTGAAGCCATAGCCAGTATGATGTGAATGAAAGTAATGGAAAGAATGGTTGGTGGTGGGAAAATATTACGCAAACCATTGATCTGTCAGAGAAGTAATCAAATTTTAATGCGTAGAGTACATTTCCATGTAATTTCCAACAACTGTAATGCACGAGATGGGCTTGGCAGGTCGGACCAACAGCCGAGATGTATGTTAGATAGTGACATGAGGAGAAACATCCTGATAGGGTTTGGCTTTCCTTTATGCTGCATTAATTTACTTGACTCATATCATTAATATTAGCAAGGAGATGTCGTATAAGGGAAGGTGGATCTCGAGATGTTGTATAAGGGAAGGTGGATCTCCCACGTAAGACTCTTTGCTATTCTCATAGAAATAAGTATAAATATTTTCAAACCAAACTTGAGGGTAGGATGAGTACCTAAGTGATGTTACGTTTAAGTCATGAGAGAACACATTATATAAATGTATAATGATACGACTAAGTCATGGAAGATCACACTATATATAAATTATAGAATAACACTCGGCACTATATACAAATTATAGGATAACACTAGGAAAATATATAAGGATGTTGCAACGATGAGGTTTTAGGCATAACCTTGGAACCAAGAAGAAATTTTAAACAATTTCTCAAGTATGGAAGAAAATAGATGTTGCAAGTAATTCTAGTACATAGTGCTAGAGAATTTCATGAGAAGTTTCTATTATGTTTATTATTATTCATTAAAATTAGTTATTCATTCAAATACGAGTAATAGTTATGTATTAAAATGATCCAGGTGGATATTGGTGGTCACCCACCTATTTCAAATTCCAATTTTCTCATTTTGACAGTTTTTAGTTCAACACGTTTCTCTATAATGGGGTCATTTATTTGTAATTGTGGGCTCTGCACTTATGAGGATGTCTTGAAGCCCTACACAACATCCAGGTGGATATTCGTGGCAACCCACCTATTCCAACTGATTATTTTGGAATTTTTCATGTCAGTACATCTTTCTGTACTTCTAGGGACGTTTTGGGGCTCTAAACAATGTTTTCTTGGCTTTCCACATTCAATCTCGAGACAAAGTCACAGTTTGATGGCAGAATATACGTATTTATCAAAAAGACCTTTCCAACAGGCTATCACACACCTAAAATGAAGATTGTATACAAAGTTTATGACCCCGAGAAGTTAATGTACTAACTTACCCCAATGGGGCCCACAAGAATTTTAGTGCTTCATCTCTTAGGGTTAGGTTTTTGGATATCTAGGGTTTTGGCATTCATGTTTATCATAAAAATTCCTTCAAAGACTCATTGTAATCATCTTCCTACGAATGAGAATATCCATCACATATCTTCTCAGAGATAAAGATGCCACAATTCTAGGGAGTCTTGCAATACGTATTTTTATAGTCTCTGTACATTTATTTCATTAATAGTAATCATGTATTGTTGTATTTCTTTGTTTCTGGAATTTTTTAGGTGTATTTCATTGTAATATCTCTTCTTTCATTTCATTCTGACAATAATCCGAATCAGTGGTATCAAAGCATGTTGCTCTTGATTGTTTCTGAGTGCATGTCCTCAACGAGGTCCGAGTATATAAAGTTGGGTCTCGAGATTGTCTCTCTTGAGGAAAATCGCTCTTGCACACCCAAGAAACCCTCTATGGCGGCATACAAATAAATAAAATGATGGAGCAAAAGATTCTATTAACTTGTTTCTTGAGCAAGCTCATGCGTGACAGAGGGATGAAATGATGGAGAATTTTTACCGCATCCTTCAATGCCTACCAATAACAATAGGCACATCTTCATCAAGCGACCAATTTGGAGGAACATCTCCCTTCAAGGTACACATTAATTTTTATATTCTCATATTTGAAGGTTAGATAGATTCAGATGCCTTAGAAAAATGGTTAGATCTGCTAGAAGGTTATTTATCTGTTCACAAATTTTTAGACAGGGAAAAGATCACCTTCACACTCCTCAGGGCTCTCCCCCATGTCGAACATTGGTGAGAAACTTACTAGGAACAAAGTTCCATAGAGGAATCTGGAATATATGGGGACACGCCAGCTTGGGTTTTTCTTTTGGATGCGTTCAAGGAACAATACTAACCTATATATAACTACGAAGACCAGTACATGAGATGGACCACACTGCAGAAAGAGAAGATCCAAACTATGCCAGAGTTCAAAAACAATTTCCATACCTTACGCATCAAGTTGGGTATCAAAGACTCTGAGTGACATCTAGTTCTGAAATATCATGGGGCTCTGGATAAGTACATCCAAACCAAAATGGATTTCCTAAACATCTCATCATTGGGAGATTCCTATCAATATAATGTCAAAATCAAGCGAAAATTTAGGTACCAGAACAAATGAGAGTTTGGGTATGCCAATACGCAACAACTGAAGCATGATAAATATGACCCTAACCAACAACCTGCTGACAACCAGTCCAAGACACATAAAAATAATGGTAAAGGAAAGAAGAAGAATGACACTTGGAAGTGGTGCGACTTCCACAAAATCACCTCGCGCAACACCAATGAATTCCTCTATAAAAAATCAATGGTGGTTGAGGTCAAGGATAAGGAGCCGAAGCCTGATTCAAAATCTGATTTAGAAAATATTGAAAATAGGAAGATCATTGACGCAAACCCCACTGCTACTGTCGTGACCTAAAAAATTCAACCAGAAGAACAAATAGATCCTGAAGAGGGGGAGCACCTCTTCCATTCAAATATGTGGGTGAAGGGGACCCCATTTCATTTCATTGTTGATAGAGGTAGCCAAAAGAACCTCATCTCAGATGAGGTCGTCAAACAAGTGGGGTTGTCAAAAAAACCACACTCACAGCTATACAACATCGGGTGGCTTCACGAGGGATGAGATCTCCATGTCAGCCAACAATGTCTCCTATCCTATGGCATCCAAAACTTCAAGGATGAGGTAGTATGTGATGTTTCCCCTCTTGATGTATGTGATGTTGTTTTCAGCCAACCATATATGTGGAAATTTCATGATGTTTATGAGTCTCAACCTTGTAGTGTCATTATTACTCTAGGGGGTCATCTCTACATGATATCAAAGGTATTTCCCCCTACTTTTACACAAAAACAATGTCGCAAGGTCATATATCATACTCTAAAATCCATCCTTTTCATAGTCTGTTCATTTCAACATGTTTCTCTGTAATGGGGACATTTCTTTTTAATTGTGGGTTTTGCACTTATGATATTGTACCTAATCCCTACACAACATCTAGGTGGATATTGGTGACCGCCCACCTATTCCAACTGGTTTATTTTGTAATTTTTCTTGTCTGTACATATTTTTGTACTTCTAGGGCTGTTTTGGGGCTCTAAACAATGTTTTATTGGATTTCCATAGTCAAAATGTAGACAAAGTTAGAGTTTGATGATGCAATTCGTAGTTCTAAAAAATACCTTTCCAACGGGCTATCACAAACCTAAAATATAGATCATATGCAAAAGTTACAACTCCAAGAAGTTACTGTACTATATTACCCCAACGGGGCCCACATGAAATTTGGCATTTAATCTCCTAGTGTTAAGTTTTTGGATGTATAGGGTTTTGACATCCATGTTTATCATAAAAAGGCCTTCAGAGCCTCATTATAACCATCTTCTTACGAATGAGTGTAGCCATCACATCTCTTCTCAAAGATAAAGATGCCACCATTATAATGAGTCTTGCAATATGTATTTTAACAATCTATGTACATTTCTTTTATTAACATAAATCATGTATTGTTGTATTTCTCTATTTCTAGAAATTTTAATGTGTAATTCATTGTAATATCTCTACTTTCATTTAGTTTCGAAAATAATCTGGGTCATAAAAGAAAATATATATATATATATATATATATATATATATAGGTTGGAAATTTGAGTACATTACAATTGCAAGCACATGAAGCAACTGATATGGATGATATTCCCATTATTGAGGCTATTGGTGGAGATCATATAGAGGTTGATCATACCATAGTGTTTACTACACCTTCTACTAAGAACATTAATTGTATGTATAATTAACTATACTAAATTATATATTTGATCAATAATAAATTATTATTTTTATTTTCGTATAATATGAATGAGGTTACTTGGACTAGTTGAAAAGGGGGTTTGCAATAAGGAATGAGGAGGTTTAGTTTTTTTTCAGGCCCATAGGGCTTGGAGTGAAGGCTTCAAATGTGTGAGGGTTGTAGAATCACCCCTTCCTAGTCTGCGACAGACTCTCCTCGGAATATACCTCATGTTATGACCGCGACATGGAACTAAAGAACAACTGAGGATGCAAGGTAGATAAAATGGATATGTCAGACGTCACCCTAGTGGATTTTGAGGTAATATCAAAGGAAATTTGGTCCTTTTTCATGCATAAGGATTTTATGGAAAAATACTATATGTATGAATACTCTCAAGCGAATTGAGAGATCCTTGCTAATAGTGACAAGAGTATCTTCCCATGCACAAACAACCTTGAGGATCAAGCTGATGGTATTCAAAATTATGGCACCATGGGGGAAATCGTGCTTTAGCCTGATTATTCTTCATTCACCCATAGAGGTTTTGGAGAATCAGTTGGAAAATCTCAGAAAAACCCTTCAAGCTAGAATTCCAAAGGAGAAAATAATAAAGGCCCACAAAAGGAGAAAAATGACGAAATTCGCTTCTCTGAAACTAAGGAAAAGAGAGCTAGAAAGAGAACAATGTGTTTGAAGAAGAAGAGGGATCCTATTAAAATGGTAGTGGGTATTGATATACCAATCTCAGAAGTATCAAATCTCATTGAAAAAATTTGGTGGGTCATTTTAACAAGAAGAGAGAAGGAGAAGAAGCCCTGAGAAGATGGATGGATCACTTCCGGAAACCGATACTAGGGTATATTTCAGAATCTCATGCCCTAGACAGAGGTTGGAACTCTTTTCAGGTCCGGCCAAAAGAAGACTGTAAAATATTGCTTCAAAAGAACTCGAATTGGGGGCCATATGGCCTAGTTTTAAAACCTTGGATGGTGGATTTTGACCCAATCAGGGAACCAATGAAAATTATGCATGTATGGGCCATTCTATCGGGCCTTCCAATTTACTTCTAGTCAAGGGAGGCCCCATAGGTCATAGGAAATAAAATTGCGTCCTTCATAGGCCTAGAATCTGATTGGGCTTCCAAAGAAGACCATCGTTGGCCCTTGATCTAGGTAGAGGTGTACATAAGAGAAGGATTGGTTGGAAATGTGGATATCATCTTTGGCGATACAGTCTGGCATCGAAAGGTAGATTAATTGAAACTAACTTTCAGGTGCCACATATGCCATGGAATTGTTCATCAACACGGGCAGTGTGAATGCCCAACACCCCTCACCCAAAAGGTTTACAAGATCTAGAAACAAAATCCACATTGGTAAGGCCAAGCAAAGTGGAAGTATTTTCGATGGATGAAAGAAGTGAGGAATTCCTCCTTCCTTTATAAGATTTTCTCATCAAAGTCTAAGGTCATGTTGAATAAGAAAAATTTTCAGGTAAAAAAGTCTCTATCTCATTTTTTAGTTTTTTTTTATGATGAGAAAATTAATGATTTTTTGTCTCTGGATATGGTTGATCCCCTTGTTGTTTATCCCCCCTCCCATGAATCCCCTTCTCCATATGTGTTTGTCATCCCTACATGAAGAGAGTCTTCTCATCCTTTTCCTTCCCTGATTAACCCATGGTCACCAGAACCCGTGAAACCTTGCTCGTCAAAGTCCACAAAGTCAGTGGGTCCTACCCCC
>ML778853.1:1332078-1353077 GCA_009831015.1 Picea engelmannii | reverse complement strand
AAAGGAAACCCATTCTTATCCATTCCATACCTCCCCTTCTCCCAGTGTTTTTCCAAATTTCCCTCAAAAGTTACCTTCTACTTCCCCTTTACCCCTTCCATCCCTGCCCCCTTTGTCTAGGGTTACGTTCTTCGGTCTAGAGGTCTTCAGGATAATGCCCCCCTCCAAAGGAGGCCTAGAGAATGAACCACCTCAAGTTTACAAAGTGGGAAGGAAGTCCTGCCTTCTTAAATATCAAGAGAAGGCAACAACGAAGATACGAAAGGGAAGACAAGTTCCAATAACTAGGGCCCTTAGAGCAGGGAGCTCCCAACTTCGCCCTACAAAATGATCATTTTATCCTTCAACACAAGAAGGTTTTTCTCCCCCCAAAAAACCACCTAACACTCAAAAGGATGATAAGAATCCTTAAACCTAACATAATTATCCTTCACAAGACAATGTGTGCAAGCGAAAACGCTAGGGAGAACCTTGAGTCATTCATTAAAAAATAGTCTTTATATGCCATGAACGTAGAGGGACTATTAAGAGGTATTATAATATGGTGGAGTCCATACTTTAAGGAATATTCCTCTTCTTCCTTTCACACTCAATTTTAGTCAAACTGAGACAAAAAGACAATGATTTTTCCTTTTTAGTCTTGAATATTTATGGTCTTTACACTGACAAAATCCCCTTTTGAAAAGACTTGAAATATGCATGAGAAATCAACAACCCCTTTATAGTGGTAGGAGGTGATATAAAATTCACTCTCTCTTCGAGGGAAGTGTGGGGGGAATATTCTATGGAATATTTTCAAGGAGGTTTTTTTCGATCCTTCCTAGAAAATATTCACCTGGAATATATGGAACCAGTCAAACTTTCTCCCACATAGAGGAACTTCCGAATAGGAAATGCATTAGTAGCCAAGAGAATAGAAAAATTTCTAGTCTTCGAGTCTCTCCTTGAAACGATACTACTACTAAAAGAATCAATAGGAGAAGGAGGGATCTCAGACCATAGACCTATCCTTGTTCATTGGAAATTAGGAGAGGACTCTCCCTTGGCCCCCATGAAGATAAGCTAGGTATATCTTGAAGAGAAAGGGTATGAAAAAATGGTCTAGTCTAACTGGGTTAAGTTATATTCAACAAATAAGGAACCTTCAATGTATCAGTTTACAAAGAACCTGGTTCAGGTCCAAAGAGCTACAAAAAATGGTTATAAAAAAAATAGAGGACAGCCTGACAACCCTGCTCTCCAAGATAGATGAGGGGCCTATTAGCCCATTCCAACTGAAGGAGTTAAAATATCCAGAGGCAATAAGGCACACATGGTTGAAAAAATAAGAAAAGGTATGGATACTTAAAAGTAGGGCACTCTGGATAGAGGCTAGAGAAAACAAAACCAAGTTTTTTCATCATTTTGTGAATCTCAGAAGGAATGTAAATACTATATGGGAAATAAAAATTAGGATAGATCGGTAAGTAGATCATTTTAGGAGAAAGTGGATTTAGGGGAAAGATTCTTCCCCAAACACTTCGAAGATCCATAAGGCTATCCAATCCAATAAATTTTGGAATTAGTTTCTAAATTCCATCAAGTGTTCTCTGTTGAAACGAATTAGGTTTTGGAGGAAGAAGTAATAGAGGAATAATTGCAGGAAGCTCTCAAGTCCATGAAAAATGGGAAGAGCCCCAGTCGTGATGGAATAACCTCAAAATTCTTCAAGAATATTTATGACCCGGTAATGGATGACCTGCTATTGATAGTCAGGGAAACATAAAGGGTTGAAAAAATTCACGGTTCCCTTAATTCCACCTTCCTTTGATTGATTCCAAAAAAACAAGACACATGCTCTTTCAAGGACTTTCTCCCCATAGCTTGCTGCAATGTTATCTACAAATTAATCTCCAATATAATTATGAGGAGACTACATACGATGATGAGTGAATTAATAGGTGAGGAACAATTGATATTTCTACAAAAAAGAGAAATCCACGATGGAGTAGAAATATCTCAGGAGGTACTGCAATAGGTTAAAAAAAGGAATTTGAAACCGACAATTTTGAAGTTAGACTTATCAAAATCCTAGGATAGAGTTGATTGGAATTTCTTGAGACTGGTTCTAATCCAATCAGTAATAAATTTAAAATCATTCAATTGGATAATGGGATGTCTCTAAATATCGTCTTATATAGTACTAATTAATGGATCCCCTTCTAGGTTCTTTAGAGCCTTGAGAGGTCTTCATCAAGGATTCCCATTGTCACCCTTTCTATTTCTGATTATAGTATAAGAACTAAGTAAAATTCTTAAGGAGGCCAAATCAAATGGAGTATTGCAAGGAGTGAGGGTGTCAGAATCGAAAATTGTTTCACACTTATGTTTTGTCGATGACATCTTCTGTAGTGTAAAAAGGATTGGGGGAGACATACAAACCTTGAGAAAAATCTTAGATCGATATTGTCTATCTATACTTATGTCAATCAATATGGAAATTCATGCATTATTTTTAATAATTTCTCAGAATCAGAATCTAATGAGTTGAGAAAAAGTTTACCCGTAGAAAGCAAGAGCCTTGATGAAGGGTTTAAACATTTTTGTTTTCTCCTCAAACCAGACTATTATAAATGAAGAGATTGGGAATGGATATTTAAAAAATTAGAAGCCAAAATTTCAATCTGGGTGAAAAAAAAATACTATCGAGAGGGGGGAGATTAGCCTTCTGGAAATCATTCTAGTTTATTGGAACTCCATTGTAGCCATATCCACAGGGGTGTTGAAAACGATATGTAAAATAAGTTTCAATTATCTTTGGGAAGGAAACAATCATTCATGAGGCATGCACCTAGACAAATGGTCCTTCATTGCTCTCCCTGAAGACTTAGGGGGATGGGGACTGAATGACATTATCCCCTTCGGGAAATCTATGCGAGGACAAAATCTGTGGAGGCTTACTGAAGGAAATTCACTATGGAAGAGAGTTATGTATTCAAAATAATTCTCTAAAAAAACCATAAAGGAATGGTTCTCTATGACCCCTAAATCTCATAAAGGATTGATTGTATGGAAAACACTAGTCTAGGCATTCCCCCTGTTAGGAAATTGGATAGTATGGAGAATTGGAAATGGGTGCAGTGTACATATATGGAAGGATCCCTAGTTGGGATTAGAAAATAATTTTGAACTCCCCTTTCCCCTTATGCAGTTCCTCCTAAATTGAAACATAATCATGCTTTATGACACCTGCATAGGTTTCCCACAACCTAGAGGCCATCTAGTATGGAAAGACGATTCAGTCCTAGGCCTTCCAGAAAAATTTGTCGAAGAATGGGAAAGGTATATAATATCGATATGTTAAAACTACATCTCCCTAGATGAGGATTTGAACGACACTTTGTATTGGTAAAAAAAAACAAAGGACATGTCTTTCATAACGAACTAGGTTATAAAGTCTCGCAGGAGGAAAAGTTTGAAGGACCCAAAAAATGGCGGTGGGGACCAATTTGGAAGATAAAATCCCCCCATATGTAAAAAAAACCTTATGTATGGATCTTAATAACAACTTACTAATGTTGGATAATGGTATTAAAAGGGGTTGGATTGGCCCTGGAAAATTTTCTCTTTGAAAATGAAGTTCTGAAACAATTAACCATTTATTTATTTCTTGTCCATATGTAGTTCGGGTGATGCAAACTCTAAAAGAAAAACTTAAGGTAAATTCAAAATAGAATAAAGGAAACTTGGAAGAGTTCCTTAAATATTAGCTACAGGATATAGAAGAAAAATTATACTTGGGGCTACCAAGCATTTTCAAGACCTAGTGGGCACGCAATAATGTAGTTTTTAATGATAAGTTATTGCAACCAAAAGTAACGACAAAATTAATTCTGAATCAAGAAGTTGAATTCATAGAGGATCTAAAATCCTTGAAACAATTCCTTTTGGTTCTTTCGGAAACTGATTATGAAGTGCGCTGGGGGTACTTTGATGGTTCCATCCAGGGGTACCCTCCAATGTGTGGTGTTAGGGTAGTTTTGTTCATAAAAAAAACCATTACATACACATCAAATATGCACCAGGTATTGGTAGTAACAATAGAGAAGAATTCATTTCTGTATGGATACTATTGAATACTTATTTTAAAAAAGAAACCAGAAATATCCAAGTCTTTGGAGACTCCAAATTGGTTATTGACTTGGCCAATAGAAAAAAACTCCTCTCAAGACATAAGGCTAGCTAATATCATGAGAGATATTATTAGCTTATCTTCCAATATTTCTAATTTCTCTCTTTCCACCACATACTATGGAAGCTCAATTCCAAGGTAGATGAATTTTCAAAGGAATCCCTATCACTTTCAGTTGGAAATTTAAGATACTACTAGTTCATAGAAGGTGAATAAGTAGAAGCAATGGAGTTAAGTATATGAGAAATCTATGGGACAAAGGGAAAAAATTGATACTCTACCCAAAATAGTATGACGAAACTATGTTTTGGAAACATAATCTGTAAAGAACTAAGATTTTGATGAATACTAAATGAATTTTGTAAAGGAAGTCTTTTTATAAGGAAGTTGAGTTAGACTGACACATGCATGTTTTACATCTTGGATTAATATATATTTTTTTTTCTTTTTGGGAAAAAATATGAATGAGGTTACTTATAAATGGTTTTCTTTTATTCTAGATGTGGGTTCTACTCAACCATGTGCACAAACACATATTTTTCATTCTTGAAAACAACATACATAAAGAGAAGAATGACATCAAGAAGGAGATGACAACATCAGAATTATGTACATGACGAAACAAAGAAAACCTAGGATAAAATAGTGTAGAAGACATAAACATGTTGTATGATTGAAATGCATCAACACATAATTAGTACATTTGATGATACTTTGTGTCATTTTATTTTGTATATATGATATTGTTATTTCAATTTCACCTCTTCATCACTATGATGTGTACTTGCATTGTTTTATAATTAAATTGGGTATAGAGAAATGAGTGTTGTGAGCCGGGGGGCACTAGGGGCCATTTGAGCTTCCACCTTCTCATGGTTGGCATCATAAATAGAGAATAACCTACATCCTCAAATCCAAGATAAGACCAAGGTAGTAATGCAACTACCATATCATAACGCAATTAATGAATATGACGTTTAAATAATTGATAATTAGGTCTTCATTGAGTTCTTATATTTTATTCTTTTTTGTTATATGCATATCAAATTAGATGGTAATTGATATTTGTGGCTTCAATTGTAGGCGATTTTTGACATGACAATGGATTATGTGATGATTCAAAACTATAAAAAATGGCACCACATGGTGTGTTAAAGAAGTTGGACATGAATATTAGCTCGACATCGGTTTTCGACTTTGAAATTGTGAGTGATGGATTTTTTTTTAGTTTCTAGGGAGCGAATTCAAATTCCATTGAGAATAGAACCAATTTTTTTTCTTATGTGATAGATAAATTTAGTAATATATAGATAAAATGATATCATGGGAAAGAAAAGAGATGAAAATAAGCTTACATAGGCCGATGTTCTTGGCTCGAAGTTATATATAGATCAATATTAACAAACCAAATATTTTCCAACTACTCCATTGCTATTATACCTTTTTTACAATTCCACCATTGGTTCAAACAATTAAAAAAAACTTTGATATAGTAGGCAGAATTTCCTAAAAAAGTGTTACAATACCTATCATCATTAATCTCTTATGCAAACATATTTTTATAGATTTCTTGTTATCAAAGGTTGCAAACTTGAATCCCGATTCATATAGTATAACCAATAAGCCTCTTAATGAAAATACATAAAACAAATGTCCTCTCCGAGAGTCCAAAAAAGATATTGTGCACAAAAGATAATGTGGGCCCTCATTCAATAAGATTGAAGGATTTGATTCTAAAGTGAGTTGAAATGATATAGGCATGTCAATGTTTCTTATAGAAACATAACTTTTTAAGTGAAATTTTAGGCATTTTTCATAAAAGAAAATTCCCTATCATTTAAGTTAGAAATAACACATAGTAGGTGATAACCATTTCCATTGACCTTGGTATTCTTTTCTAAAAAGCATGATTTTTATGAATGCATATAATTGATATTCATGTGCATATTTTTTCTCTTCCATTGTTTGAACTTTTCTTCATTTACCAATAAGTTCTTTGCAGCAATGTCAAGTTAAAAAATAATTTGCATGAAAGATCTATCGCTTCCTTGAAAGGAAGCATGGTCATTTCTTGAACCATTATTTTCATCCTTCCTATTATTTCTTACATTGGCATGATGAAAACTATTATATAATTTATTATTGTATATTTAGAAAGTAGTTGCATCTAAAATTATAAATACATTATCTATTTTTATGATTTCCATTAGATTAAGCCTTATCTCACTTATAGAATATTTTTCTATCCCCTCTTAAAGAAACATTTGTACCAAAGATAACCGCTCCAAGATAACTTTAGTTCCATTGAACTCTCTAAGATGGATGGGCCATTTTTTCAACCCATCTAACAAATATAATATATTATTAAATGGTATTTACCATCCTCTATTTCAGTCACTTCCTATTGACGGAAAAATGATATGGTCTAACGATAATGAATGATTCACTATTGTTGATATAAATACCTTTGAGGTCAAGATGAAATATTTTAGTCAATTCGTTTAGTTTTGAAAATTTGGGGCCAATATGAATTTCATGAGAATATAAATCAACTAAGGCATATATATATATGTCTAATCTTGAGTTGTGAGCTAATGTTCTAGGTTTCACTCATATGCCATATGTATAGAAAAAATGGAGGAGATTAACTTAATTCATCAACATATTAGATAAATGTATTTTCAAAATCGAATTTCAAGTATAATGCAAGAATTATAGGCCATATTTATTATACTCTAGAATGTACCATTAAAGAATACCTCAGTAATAAAGGTTTTACTCTCAACAAAGACATGCCAAATAAATCAGAAACATATATTTGAATATTACATATATATGAACTCTTTCTTTCTAATAGATAGTAAATACCAAGTGCATGTGAGATTTAGATATACATAACTACACTTCACCAATCAATATTGTGTTTTATTTATTCATAGAAGATAAGATGATTCTATTAACCTTGAATACATGACTAAAAAATGAAAGGTCATTTGGATTTGTTGACATTAAGTAGCTTTTGAAGATATCCTTATTGTATTTGATCAAGACAAATTATAAAGAATATTATTATATTATATTTGTTAATTAGGCTCTATTGTGCCTTTGTAAAAGTCGGTCCTATTGTGCCTTGACAATTAAATGTAAATTAAAAGGGTAAATTAACAAGTCGACTGAGACTCAATTTAGGGAGGTCACACTCCTATTTATAAGGGATGCTCACACCTCACTTGGACACTCACTCATTAAATATGCATCTAAGAAGAGGAAGTGTGCAAGTCTCAGAGAGAGATGATATCCAGTGCAAGTTGGTAACCCCAATGAATGCTCGTACGCTACCCTAGTGCAGGTTGGTAACCCTAACACAGGATCGTACGCTACCCCAACGCAGGTTAGTAACCCCAAAACAGGATGGTACGCTACCCCAACACTGGTTGGTAACCCTAACGTAGGCTAGTATGCTACCCCATCGCAGGTTGGTAACTTCAATGTAGACTGGTACGCTACCCCAGTGCAGGTTGGTACTCCAACGCAGGTTGGTATGTTACTCCAGTACAAAAAGATAGTGAAAGTGTAGAACTTCTTATGATATATAGATCCTTGATTGACAACAAGATAATGACCAAGTATGCAGAAGCACAAAAACAGTGATGATGATCGTCACAAGAAGAATATCTTCCTTGCTAAGAGGGAGTGTTGACTATTAAGTATCTTTGGAAGATATCCTTATTGTATTTGACCAAGAAAAACCCTAAAGAATATTATTATATTATATTTGTTAATTGGGGCCTATTGTACCTTTGTAAAAGTCATCCCTATTGTGCCTTGAAAATTAAATGTAAATTAAAAGGGTAAAGTGATAGGTCAGCCCAGACCCAATTTAGGGAGGCGAGACTACTATTTATAAAGGAGGATAGTGCCTCACTTGGAAACTCACTCATTATCTCTGCAACTAAGAAGAGGAAGTGCGCAAGTCTCAAAGGGAGATGCTATTGCAACTAGGAGGTGATGTCATGGAGGTTCTTGGTTTATCTCTTGGGTATTTCTTGGTTAAGTGGTGCACTACTCTTCCCTAGTCAAGGGTTAGAGGAGGATATTCTACTTTGTTAGTTCTCTCATGGAGAGAGGCATTGTTCTTGGTTGGTGGATCTATATTGAGGAAGTTTGCTGGGTTTTTCCCCTAGAGGGTTTTTCGAGAATAAATCTTGTGTATGTTGTGGATGTTATTCATTCAATTATCCCCTTATATGCATTTATTGTGCTAATGATTTATAAGTAAAATAACACTAATATAATTAAGTGCTTAAGTAGAAAAATCAACAAGATTGAAGTTACAATCATTGATATCAATATGTAAGGACTCTCTACTCTACCCGAAAAGAATATAGAAAAATATTCCTTCTCACTTTATGGAATATGATATTACAAGTTTTAAAACAATAGCTCTTGTTATGGTTGGTTCATATTTATCACTTGTTTGTTTGAATTGAAAAATGTCCCTCACTTCACTTCTATTAAAATGAGTCTACAAAAGTGGAAGTGTAGTTGTGATTAGTTGCAATGAAATTTATAGTTGTAATTGTGTAGTCGGGATTTGGTTTCTATCAAATTATGTTTATGGTGAACTAGTGCATTGAGGGATATGATTTTAATGAAAAATTTAGTAGCTACCTATTCCATGGTTGGGAGTGTTGAGGAGGGGCATCACAACATCTTCAAAACAACTTCACTATGATCCTCAATAACTATTAACTATTAACACACTTACTTCACGAGATGTTTATATTGAGTAAAGTCACTATCTAACTATTAGGATAAATTTATTGTTAATGAAGAAAATAATAAGAGAAAGGATGTCTCAAATTTAATTTCTAAATATGTTCTAATATTGTTGATTTGTTGATGTAATGTAGCTTTCAATACAATAATTACCTTAGCAACTCCACTCCAATCTACAGTGTATAAATTTTGATGAAAAACTATATCAATTTTAACACTCATTAGTCTTATAAAACCTGAAATCTGATAGTTTAATTTAACCAAATAAAAAATTATCTTTGTATTATAAATTAGTTAGATATAAATAATTTTAAAATGGGTAGATGTATTTTTAATGAAATTCAAACTCTATGGTTATTAAATTATAAAAAGTCACTTGACATTGATATTAATGTAAAATTGAATTACCGATAAAATTTTAAAACAAATAAAAAAATGCTAAAATCATTAAAAGAACACCAATTACATAAAATCTACGATTCACTTGATTCCCTTCGAAAAGAAGATCAACTTCAAGCACATTACAATACACATGTGCAAAATTTGGGAGAACAGTTACAATGAAATAAGATCCACTTATTCACCATATTAGAAAAGAAGACACAGATGCATAATTTGTCAAAATAGTACATATCAAGTTGATCCACATAAAATATTATCAGGACCATCAGACAGAAGAGTCCCGAGCACTCTGGTTAACCTAGCACATTACATTAACATGTAATCCTCCATGTGCAACATCGAGGTCGGACGAGTAACTCTATTTAGTTGTAAAATTCTGAAGTCCTGTGATCCTGAGATTTATTTCCACTCTACACATAAAAATACTAGCACAAATTGGTCTCTTTCCATAGATCATTGATAAACGTACGCAACATTCCCTACCAGTGAATAACCTCCTACTTGCACATGGCGATCAGGATTCGACGTGGAGGCTTTGAAAGCCTTCTCCCATGCTGAACAGCCATGTTATCCAACAACAACACATCTCCTTCTTCCCACCTCAAATCTACACAATCTTCATTCAGTATGGCCTTAAACGCATCCGAAGCCTCACCAGGGATACCAGAGCCATCTCCCAAAGACAGCGACTGGTTTTTGTTTTTTCCACCATAGCCCACTATATTGTTAAACCAGACTTGCCTCCCTCCGTATCCCTCGAACGCTCTAATAGCCTCCATGGGGCCGAACACAAACTCTGATGATCCATCCTCGTAGCATTCGAAGCTCGAACAGCCCATCATCTCCACAGCTCTGCCCATCATTCATTCAAATGCCAGAGCATTAAATTTTGAACTTCAATTAAGAATGAGATTTGTTTAATTGCACTACGGGAAAAGATAACGGGCTGGGTGATACATGTAACTCTTTATGGATAGCTATGTGGATTGATATATTGAACTAAAACCAGCAACATTGATGGATAACTGGTTTAGAGTATTCGATTCAATTAACATGAACATTAGCACAGACCCATCCAAACTCAGGGTAAGACACAGGCCTGAAGATCACAAGTCGATATCAGGGTTTAATATCCACCATGTGACTCTGAAGCTCAAGGATTGGCCATGGGATATGACCTCAAAATTGAGAAGATATGCACCTTGAAATTGCCAAGCTGATACCCAGGTTGATATGGTAACCAATCCAAACAGATTTAGGGTTTTGAGATTGTAAAGCTCATGCCCAGGTCAGAGATTGCCAAGCACAAGCCCAACTAATTTAAATCTAGTAAACGGCTGATACGTTGCTACATTACCTCTTCTTTGCTTCGCTGGGGTCGTTCGTTTCAAGAGCAGCCTGCCAATTTTTGGCTATGAAAGAAGTGGATGTATTTTCGGCGGGAGTAGTTATTTTAAACACCAATCCTACGTCCTTCAATCTACTTACAAATTCCGGCATTCTGTCTTCCATGCGTTGCACAATTCTTTGGCTAAGAGCTATCGCAGTCTGTCCACCCTGGGGAGGTGCAGTCTCGCAGAAGAAAAACAACTTAGATGGCCACACTTTCATCTGCATCACCGTTATAGTAGAAAATAGAAAACCATAAACTTAAGTACTCGAACAATAAAAGCCAGAGAAGATTCCACAACACACAACTTACGCAACTTAAAATTTAATCACAGCAAAATGGAGAATTGCATAATAAATATCCGAAGTTGTGTCGATTCATATTAACCCGAATCTTCTTATCACAGATCTATAGGTTAATCAGCAGAAAATGCGTTGCAAGTTTAGAATTCACCAGAGTCCGATGTCAAATTTCAATAACAGCAAATAAAAAGTCAGGTGAACACACCTCTCAAGCTCAATCTCAAATAAACGGATATGGTCGACAGCTTACCAGAGACATTTCGTGGTGGAACTCTATCTGCTCGTCCAGGGGAGCCTCGTTTGTGGTGTAAACTATGTCTTCCACCTTGGTTCTGTAAGGAAAGCCCATATATCGCTGCTCTTCCCATCCAAATGCCTCCACGAATGACCCGAAATCTGAGGCCGTTCTGACCGGGAATCCTCTGAAGAGGAGAGCGCTGTGTTGCATGAGCTGATGTTGTATCCATTCTCTGTTGTTACATATGGTCTGAGTTATATCTGCATTCACTCCTGTGTGATGGTGAGAATTAATGTATTGATCTGGAGGGAGCAGAACCTTGGGAAATAATCTATTTTCTTCAGATATTCCTGCAACCACTATCTTCTGGTCTGCTATTCGACCTTATAAGAAACCATGGGTGGTTGCAGATGATTCTGATGCACCCTCCATGTATAACAACAGTCCTACAGACGATACGAATGGAAAAGCCTGCGGGACACTACCTAAAAAGGGGCTTTGTACAGGATATTACGTCTTCCCATATGTGGGTGGGGTACGCTAATATGTCACATGCTTCAAGTTGATAAGAAGTGCAGTGATAAATTTGAAGGGAGTTGATAAGAAGTGCAGTGATAAATTTGAAGGGTAGGTGCTAATTTAAGTCAGAAGGGTATTTAACAAGGAGCACTTTAATGATGAAAAGTTTCTATATAATTGAAAATTAAGTATACACTTCATTTAAAAAAAATCACATTTTTAATCAAAGTTTTTATATAAAATTATATTTGAATTGAAAACAATAAATTAAGTATACATTTCTGTTAAAAAAAATCACATTTCTAATCAAATTTATCTAAATATTGTAATTTTTAAAGATGAGAGTTAAATTAAGTGAGTTTACATATATCCTAAAAAAGTGAATTTCTAAATTTAACATCATCTTTAGAATCTCAAAATTAGTTCATTTTCAATGCACAAATCTCCATGCCTCAAAATATTTATGCAAAGAGTTAAAATTTATTATTAAAAAAATAACGATTGGATTAAATAGAACATGGAAAAAATGTATTCATCAATTTTCTTTGTTTAAAAAATAAAAAGATTCATAGAAACAAAACTAAATTCCAAAATAGAGAAAATTCTTATGCAAATATTAAATCTACAAATTAAAAGAGAAAATTTTAAATTTAAGAAAAAAAATCTCATCATTTAAACTAAAAACTAACATATCACGCACATTCCTAATAACATATTGCTAATACAAAGGAGATCACTTTTGACGAAGAACATTGGACTCTTGTTAGGGTTCTCAACAAACAAAGAGTAGTTTCATATCAATTTAAGAATTCTAAAATCCATAAGAAGATACACAAAGGTTATAAAAGGCAGAACCCATGATAGGGGAAGATGTATTCTAAAAGCACAATAAGCACCCTTAGTTTTCCCCACTTGCTTGGTGACGTTTACAAGTAAATGGCTAGAAGAAAATAAAAAACACTGTGTCCCTATGAGTTTTAGGTAAACCTGTAATTTCTTGTCAAAAACATGGAAGGTTTTTTTTTGGAACTTTGGAAACATGATCACCTCACGGAAGCTCCCCTTTTGAAATTTCCAAAGTTCCCAAGAAATATCTCGAAAAGATTGTCCTACTAGAATGGGTTGAATGATCGGGAACATTGATGTTTTAATCCATCTCTTATGCTCATGAGCCACTGGAGCCTAGAGTTATCAAATGTATGAGTTTTCAAATGTATAATGTGGCAAGCTCAATATCTCGAAGATACTAGCACTCTTGAGTCCTGAATCCTTAGATCTCATGAGTCCAAATGACACATCAACTATGCTTGTAGAAATACACTTGATAGATAGATACAAACTTTAAAAAAAATCATTGCCTAGTGCTATTGGAAATCTAATCAATATAGGAACTATGGCTCTTTGTTTTTGAATAGGAAATTTTGTTCAATTTTCTTGGCATTCAAGAGTTCCTAGGATCACTATGAGAAAGTGAGGATCACTATAAGAAAGTGGATGTCTAACAAAGACACAATTACCATTGAAGAAAGACACAATCCCCAAATTCATCTGCTTGAAATCAATTTAAAATTTTAATTACCAAAGATGAAAGGGTGAGGTGATTATGGTTGATTAAATTTGACTCTCATTGCTAGAGGCATCCTTTTGTAAGGGCTTACCCTCAACATTCATTATCTCAAGATCACCTCTTATGACAAGGTATCCCAATGGACTTATCCTCATACATTAAGGAAAATATGATACATTTGGAGTCTTCAAAAAACTTCAAAACTTTATCCTCATACATTAAGGGAAATATGATACATTTGGAGTCTTCAAAAAACTTCAAAACTAAAACTGTATTCGTCAAAGAGGAACAACCAAGGTTTTCTACACAGGTTTAATTGTGAATCCTTGAACCCAATTGCATTTAAGGAAAAAACTTCAAAACTTTATCCTCATACATTAAGGGAAATATGATACATTTGGAGTCTTCAAAAAACTTCAAAACTAAAACTGTATTCGTCAAAGAGGAACAACCAAGGTTTTCTACACAGGTTTAATTGTGAATCCTTGAACCCAATTGCATTTAAGGAATAATGAGTAGACTCCTTTCAATCAACTTGATCTTGAAATAAGAGTTATGGAAAAGAAGAGTTGTGGATTAGTTGACAACTTGCTTTTAAACTAAAAGAAATAAAAAAATATAACATATGGACTTGATTTGTTGATGTCACAATATTTGCCTTATAATGTTGGTCTTTTTATCACTATTGCAGGGAAACCCAGATCTTTAACTTTATCCCAAATCACTTGGAAAACAATGATGGGCTAGGGTTTAGAATCCTGGACCTGTTTAGTCACTTCCATGGCAATATAAAATAGATTCAAAGTGGTTTCCACCACCCCAATTGAAACAATCCCAAAGAAACAAAAACACAGTGGGGAATAAATAGAATTGGAAAAAAAAAGAGCACCATGTCTACTTTTGTTATACCCAGCTAACTAAATCCACTACCCATGAAGATCACTTTGTCTTTGAATTCCCTGTATTTTTTATAAAGCTACATGAACCAATGCAATAGGGTTTCAATGGGTCCTTGAATTTCCCTGCACAAAAGAAATGAGCACGTTCAATATTTATTGGGCATGACACATAAATAATGCAGATTTGTAAGACACAAAGGGACATAATATAAAACTATATTGAGTTGGGTGTTGAAAAATAGCCATGGAATCTGTATACTGATAAAAAAATCACGAAGGTTGCATTTACCAGACTATTTCTTATTCCCTCCACCCCAAGTCTTTCTTATTCCCTCCACCGCTTCTCCCAAAAGACTGTTTTGATCTACTACCATTGCACTTATTGTAGCATTACAACTTGTATAAGAGTTCCTTGTTGTGATAATCGACAATCACCTCAATGGTCCCATATTTGTTACTACAAAGATTCAAAAACCCATATTACTACAAGCACACTAAATCTCCAGCACGCTGCTTGATCATCGAATCTACAAACGAAGGCAAACCCTGCAATTGTAAACCACTAATGTAAATGCAAAATGCAAGCATTGAGCATCAAATTTTTACAAGAATATGTCTTTCCTTATTCAATTACCTTGACTGCGCCTCTTTTTTGCAGAATGTAGGAACCATAATCTTTGCCTGAAACCGAGAAGAGAACAAGCGAAGATGTTAATTTTTTTGCAGAGTATACTCCATTACTAATCAATTCCTGTAGCTGGTCAATTTGGATATTGGCACTGGGCAGTCCAAGCCATGTAGCAAAGATACTTGTCCCACCGGTTGCAAAATTCATGCCTAAGTGAAGCATGTTGGGGTTGTTATCCCACTGATTGTGTGGCACTGGTATAGGGATGTTGAAAACTGAAGCTGCAACATTCCAATGAAAAATTAAAACCCACATATGAAGCGAAGATAAATGAACAATTCTTGGCAAAAAATTTATAATTATACCTATGAAATCCGTAAGGACTTTTCCATTTGAAAGTTGGTTGGAGGGTTTTCCAGAAAGCTTATACCATATTGAAACATCCAAGGGGCATTCATTTAATCGATATTTTCGGTATCTACGTATGAGTCTTCGAACAGAAACATAGCGCTACTGCTTGCGTTCTCCACATTTTCTGCTACAAATACCACATAATATCCATCCAAAATTTCCAGTGGAAATTATGCTATGGTCGCAAATAAGATTGGAATAAAAATATCACAAAGTTAGCATCAGGGTGCTCGGCCTCTCCATTCTCTTGTAATAGAAATGTTGCTTTGCCCCTTTTAAAATACATAGAGGGCATGGAGATTGGAATTTGGCGGTAACAGAGAACCAACACTAGTACGAAAATTTGCGAGAGTAGAGTGTGAAACACGATTCGATCTCGATATGTGTAATCACATTCTTTAATTTTGGGACAATTGAGTAGGTGCATGACAACTCTGCATCGTACAAGCCATAAATGTAATCATAACAAGTTACAACCAAACTAATATGATTGAAATTTTAAACGTTAACCCTTCACGTGAAATTTTAAATTTTATTTCACATTTCTCAAAAAACCGGTAAAAACACAAATACGCATTTTTTTTGACGCTTAAATTTTTAAGAAGACTTCTAAAACGTGTTGGAGGGTCCTTGACATGCTGTGACGGGTTCAATTTTGAACCCTAAAAAAGTGTATTATGTGTTTCAAGCATATTACTGAAATAAAGTTGGTTGTATTGGTCTTGGTATATGAAAATTTATTATAAAAATCATTAAGTTATAAATTAAAAAAAAAAATTGTTATTTTCTTTTTAAATTTCTAAATATAAATAAATAATTAAATATTTAAAAAATAATAATTTTTTAATTTAGAATATGTTTATTAAATTATTTTTTAATAAAAATATAAAATAATTATTAAATATAGATTTTCATAGTCGATTTTTTTTACTATCACATATAATATTTACCTTTTTTGATAATCACATTTAAATTCATATTCATATTAAAATCTTACTAATTGAAAATGAACGTATATAGCCTATTTCAAAAGGGGACAACGAAAACGTTATGAGAAAATACTTTCTAACCAAAGAGCCACATCATTTGCCAACTCAATTTGTTCCTATCGAACCCATGTGTTTGACACGTGTAATTGTCCCACCTTTATTTACTCAACGTTGTCCTTGTCCTTGAGAAGTGTTCTTATCTTCATAAGACAACAACGTGACGAAATTTCTAGTTCACCCACTTTTAACATGAATAGTGATTAGGATAGTGTTGCATGCCATTACCACTAGCCAAATGAGACACCCTCAATAATGATTTGAAGAGATGCGTCTCAACCCACAACAATAGTTTGGTGTATGTATATAACTCTCTTGTTATAACATGAATAGTGATTAGGATAGTGTTGCATGCCATTACTACTAGTCAAATTAGAGGTATTATCAATAATGATTTGAAGAGATGTGTCTCAACTCGCAACAATAGTGGGGTGTATGTATATAACTTTTTTGTTATAACATGAATACTCATTAGGATAGTGTTAGGATTGTGTTGCATGCCATTACCACTAGCTAAATCAGAGACATCATTAATAATGATTTGAAGAGATGTGTCTCAACCCACAACAATAGTGTGATGTATGTATATAAGTCTCTTGTTATAACATGAATAGTGATTAGGATAGTGTTGCATGCCATTACCACTAGCCAAATCAGAGGCACCATCAATAATGATTTGAAGAGATGCGTCTCAACCCACAACAATTGTGTGGTGTATGTATATAACTCTCTTGTTATAACATGAATACTAATTAGGATAGTGTTGCATGCGAGATGCACCATCAATAATGATTTGAAGAGATGTGTCTCAACCCCACTACAATAGTGTGGTGTATGTATATGACTCTCTTGTTATGGTTTTAATTTAAATTTAGAAATAAGGGAAAAAATATTTAACCATGTTAGGATATTAAGATATTTAAGTGTTAGTTAAAATTAATTTTCTTTCAGATAATATGAATAAAGACAATGGATTAAAAATCAAAGAAGCCTTTTTTTTTAGAGCCGGATGGAGCGAGACGGAAGCAACGCGGCTAGGGCCTAAACCCTAGCCGCCTCCGATCTGGTTTTGATTGCAGGGACGCGCCTTCAACAGCGACCAGGGATGAATACATGGCCAAGGTTCGACGTATCAGAGCGTCCCTCTATTTGCATGCGTTTTGGTTTTGATTGGAGGGGCACGTCTTCGACTGGAGCAGTGACCAGGGTACCCCTTTAAATACAGGGCCACGGATCCCTCTCGCCTACGGCTTCATTTTGCATGCGTTTTGGAGAAGTGGCCTCTGCGACTTGCTCCGACTCTTGCTTGCTAGTGGTTGCCGCCTACTACGATGGCCCCAGTCCCGATCGTCGAGTTGGAAAAAGACCCTTTGGAAGCTTTCAAAACGTTAGTCCGCTCAGCAGGACCTAAATCGAAGCCTTCTCTCTCGTCTAAGTTTGTTAAGAAGATGGAGAAGATTCCTTCTCTGGAGCTAGATCCAGAGGACCCTTGCAAGCTTGCCCTCCTTCTAGCAGAAAATGCCCTCATCGGAAAGTTTACGGGGTTATGGCCAAGCCCCAAAACAGTGGAGGCATGGATGGATGATCGTTGGAAGATGCTGATACAAGGAAACGTTACTCTGTACAGAGTAGGCAGGGGTTTTTTTGTCTTTAGCTTCACGAGGAAAGTGGACCGTGATTTAGTTTTCAGATCTGGTCCCTATTTCATGGGGTCGAGAGGGCTGTTCTTAGCCCCCGGGACTCTTGACTTCAACCCCGGAGCCGAGATCACAGCAGCCCCTGTTTGGGTTAGGCTGCCTCACCTTCCATTGCATCTCTGGGGGATAAGCTCTTTGGAGGACATTGGAAATAAGCTTGGGTGTTTCCTGGAGAGGGCGGAGCCGAAGGGGGAACAATTTACCTGTGCTCGTATTTGTGTTGAGGTTAATCTTGAAAAATGACTTTCGGAGGCCATTAAGCTCTCCCTGGGGGAATGGTGCCATATCCAAGAGCTGGACTACGAGCATATTCCTTTTAAGTGCCTCCGGTGCAACGCTTACGGTCATTTCGCAAAAAGCTGTCCCAAAACCTCTGAGGAGCCGAGACCAGTCAAAGAAGATGATTTTCAGCCAGTAACTAACCGACGAAGGAAGCCAAGGAGAAAAGATCCATTAGCCCAGGCCCCAAAGGCCACCCATACGGCAAAGGCAACTCTAGAAAATAAAAACAGCTTTGATCCGCTGAAGGAGGATGAAGCCCTAGATCCAGAAGCAACAACAGTTAAGGAAGATCCCCCGACAGACGAAAGCCCTCCGGATTCCACCCCCCCAGAAACAATGGCAGCAAAAGAAACTCGGGCTTCAGTTCCGGAACCTTCTACCTCTGCAGGTCTGGTTGTTTCAGTCCCTTCTAGAGGCTCTGTGGAAACTTCTGAACCGGAAGACAATTCAGTTCCATCTCCACCCCTTACCCGAGGGCGAAAGACCAATAACGCGTGCAGAGAAAAGGAGGCGGCCTCCAACATTTCTTTAGGTTCTTAGAAAAAGCTGGACCCCTACATTAAGGGGAAATTTTCATCCCCCTCGGTTTAATGCTTTGCTTATGTCTTCTACTATGCTCACAATTTGTGAGAATTTACTCATGTATGCAATTTTTGTCATTTTCTCGAATTAGTTCAAGAAGCAAATGGGATTGGTTTCCCAAGACATTCACAAGAAGGTTGGCAGCATTGTTAGAGGTCACCAACCTTCTTCAGATATGTAACTTTCTGATTCAGGCTTGCCAGAAAGCCGATTAATGCAACATAATTGTTCTCGTTAAAAAAAAAAAATTAATTTTCTTTCACATGTTTTTAGGTAAAATGTGTTTCTTTAATGTGTATTGTAATTATTTAATAGGATGAACACGATTATGTTTTACACATAAAATGATCATATGGATGATTTTTTTCTCAATAATAATGACTATATTGATCTGTGATTTGGAATCCAATTGATCCATGATCTCTATTTAAAGAACATGGAGAATCATTTTCTAACGATTGTGAGAAAATCATACACAGATTAGTTTCCTTTTGCATTAATATATTGCATCAACTAAGAGCAATAGCTCATGTTGTGTATTGTGTCCCTATTTGATGGTTTTAAACACACAACCAATTGGTGTATTAATCTTTGATCCATTTGTGTGAGTTTTTTTTTTTTTTGTAAATCAGAGTATATGTTATATTAAGATCCTGCTAAAGCTGATAAAAGTGTCAAAATACAGCAACATACTGGCTGCAGTTACTGGACTGCCCCAACAGAGTGGAAACCAGTCTAGCCAGCCCCCAATTCACAAGTTTAAGATTGTCATTGGTCCAGTAGAAAACAAGGTTCATACTGACTGTCATCTAAACTATGAACCTAAGAAAACTTGACAAATAGCACTTAAGAGCTAAACACCTGGCGAATAGCTTATCCACGTGGCGCAGAGGTCCTCTGTCCACGATTCTTCTTCGATATACGTCGGCTGGTCATCCCAACACTTTTCCTTTTGCTCGTCACGCTCTGTTTCCTCAGCTTGGCCTCTTCGTTCCGCTTCCTCCTGCTTCGCTTCTGCTGGTCACTGCCTTCTATCCCTTCCTGCACCTGTAACAACATCAGGTACCTCCCTTGGAGTAGAGTTAGTTGGGTCCGAGGAGAGCTCAGAGTGCATAGTCGAGAGGAGATGAAGGAAGGTCGCTGCATTTTCTTATGTGGTCTGCAGACGATACTTGAGGTCCGCGACCTCCTTCCTAAGCTCAAAAACTAAGTCATACAGGATGACCAGTCGATCTCTTAAGTGCTCGCTGTCGAGGTGGGCCGTGGGTTGGAGGCGCGCTTGTTTAGAGTCACTATATGCCAGTGGTGCACTACTCAAATTGCTCGAGGGTCCAGGGAAAGACATTTTCGCTGTGAATTTCATTCGTGGGTCCTGAGGGCATCGTAGAATCTGGGCCAACCCTCATGGGATAGTGGCCATGGAGTGAAGAAGCATGGACTGCGAAGGTGGCGGGGTGGACGTGGAGCGAAGAAGCATAGACTGCGAAGGTGGCGGGGTGGCATCTGTGGATGGAGTTTGAGGATGGGAGGATGAACAGGTCAAAGGGGAGACTGAAGGCGAGACCGGAGGTCGACGGGACTTCCAGGGGGAGCCCCTCTTCGGTATTCCTCTAAGCCATTCTTTCATGTGTGCAGGTGGGCGGGTCTGGACGAGGTTAAACCAGAGGTGCAGAAAAACTATGGAGACAACAGCTAAGCGAGCCTGGTCCTGTTTGCACCATGAAGGGAGGAGCCCCTTAGATCGCATACAGGGTGTAATGACCAAAACGACGAGCCAAGCCATAGAACAAACTGTGGAGGAGAAAAGGGTGGCGTAAATGCTCATTACCTCGACCATTACCGTGACTTAAATGCAATTAATCGCCCGGGACGGCACCGGCCTGCGACACGAGCCCATCACATGGCTCCGTGTCGCATCGGACTGTGTCCTCTCCCATCCGTCACCACGAGGAACCCACTAACACCCCATCAGGGGTGATTTTAAGAACCCCCCCTAAATTTATATGTATAATAAATGGGCGAATCCCCATGATACATAGGAAAAATTGAGGGCTATTTTATCAATAATATAAAATGTATATATAAT
>ML778853.1:1298924-1309738 GCA_009831015.1 Picea engelmannii | reverse complement strand
ACATTTGAAATGCATATAATATAATTTTTTTTATTCCATTTTTAACCTCATAATAGGAGGTAACCCACTTTTATTGATTTATTGAACATCACAATGCGACATTTTTGCTTTTGAAAAATGGAGGTTAATTAACATTTTTTTTTAAATTTTTTTATATTTAAATGTAACACAAAACTAACTTTATGAACATTCCAATAAGACATAAAAAAAAAATCTAAAATATTATGTTTTAAATATCATAATGTGATATAACCCTTTTTTATTTTTTCTTGGATACAATAGTGCTATGAAACCATTTTTATTCTTTTTTGAAATATCAAAATATGACAAAATGTGTTTTTGTGACATAGTCTTCTAATGTTGTTGCTTTGATGTCTGTAACTACTCACACACTCAACCAAGGGATCAAGCAATAAGCCCCATATATGCAAGTTTCCCAAACAATACCATCATTGTCACCCCCATAAAATTTAAATTTTGGTATATAATTCTTTCCATATTTATTACAAATTTATAAAAATATTTACGATAAATTTTTATTAATCAAAATCATCAATAAATTTTAATTAATCATTTTTTTACTATTAAAAAAAACAATGAACTTTCTAAATACTTTTGTTTGAATAACAATAATTTTCTTACATAGTTTATTTTTTATTTTTTTAATAAACTTCCTACATAGTTTATTTTCCAAAAAAAATTTAAGACAATTCAAACCGATTTTAATGTTAATGGGTTTAATCTGGTTAAACCTTTACCCTTATCCTTACCTCTTCTTTGCTTAGCTTGGGTTGTTCGTTTCAAAAGTAGTCTGCCATTTTTCAAAACCATCTTCTGCTCTGCTGTTCGACCTTCTAAAATACCATGCATGGTTGCAGATACTCTCTCCATTTATAACAGAAGTCCAACAGAGATACGGATACAAAAGCATGTGGAACAATACGAGTAAAAGGCGTTGTACAAGATATTCCTTTGCCAGCAAAACCTGTGAGACAATGCAAAGAAAAGGTGTTGTACAAGATATGCGTGGGTCGGGTCGGGTCGGGTCGGGTGGGGTTCTCTAATCGTTTGGTAAAGAGATCGTATCAATAGGTCACATGTTTAAAGTTGAGAGGAGCCTGTAACACGTTTCAAAGTTGACAAGGAAAGCATTATAAGAAAAGCCTCTCAAAACAAAAGAGCCAGAGCCAGGACATATAACAGCCAACTCATTTTGTCCTTAACAACAAAGTCACATTTGAGCTCGTTTGTCCCTTGCTCTATTTAGTGCAAGCGTTTTCCCTGAGGTCACGAAATGTGTCTTTTGCTCGAGCTTGTCTACTGGTTTTTTCTTAGGTTGGGATAAGTTATAATCATGTTTGAGTGTTCAGGTTTTAATAATAATTATAATAAATTGATATTTAAAAAATAAAAAATAAAATAAAAAAATAAATTAAAAGAATTAAAAATATATAATAAATTTAAACAACAATGTCACATTTAAGCCTCTCAAAACCAAAGAGCCAGGTCATATAAGACTCCACTCATTTTGTCCTTAACAACTCTCACAACCAAAGAGACAGGTCATATAAGAGTCTACTCATTTTGTCCTTAACAACTCTCACAACCAAAGAGCCAGGTCATATAACAGCCTACTCATTTTGTCTTAACAACAAAGTCACATTTGAGCTCGCTTGTCCCTTTCTTTATTTAGTCTAAACGTTTTCGTCTTTAGCTTGAACTTGTCTACAAGTTTTTGCTTAGGCTGGGGCAAGTTTAATTCTTAGTCAAAGCATGATTCTTGTCGGTGTAAGGAAGGAGCTATGTTTGAGTGGTGAGGTCTTAATTATCTTTTAAAATGAATAAAAATACAATGTTTATAAATTTTAAAAATAAGTTAAAAAAATTATAAATATATAATGAATTTAAATAACAATATGAAATTACAGTTGTATAAAATAATTTTAAATTGTATATATAATTTTGAAAATAGCTTTTTAATTTTAAATTGTATATATAATTGTGAAAATCGTTTTTTTAAATGGACATTTTTCACTATACTTAGTGTTTTATAAATTTTTTTTATTATATTAATAAAATTATCTAATATTTTATAAATTATTTATGTTTTATTTAAAAAAATGTTTTATTTTATTATATTAATAAAAAATATTTAAATATTTATAAATTATCTATGTTTTATTTATAAAAAAAATAGTATAGATAATGTTTTATAAATTAAATTTCTTTTCCATAATTTATGTGTGTAAAATTATTCAAAACATAAATAATTTAATTATTGTATTACTATATATACAATTTCAAAGATGAGTATTAATATGGAATAAAATTCTGGTATATGATATCTCACTTTATGGAGATAAAAATCACGAGATAGCCCTAACAACCACAAGTTAAATATAACCCACAAACAATAACGCTCAACAATAATGTTTTACAAAACTTTTTGTAATTTGGGATTAGCTGAGTTTTTATAAGGATAATGACTTAAACCATTTTTTATTCATATTTGGATTTCAAATATTTTGGAAAAATGTTTATAAATAATATTTGTCCCATGTCATACTTGGTTCTGCATTGTTTTATTGTACATCATATTTGTTTAAAGTTTTATAAAGAATTTTGTCTTATAATTATATTCACAAAATTTTTGATGTGAATGACTACAAGTTACAATGAATCTTTATTTATTTAAAACAAATGAAACCTAGGAAATTCAATAACCTTACATAACATATATTTTTATTTATAGAATTTATTTTATAAGGATATACATTTTGAAATTTTCTAATATATACATTTAAATATTTTTAGAGAGTATAAAGTATATGTCCATCTTGATTTAACCTTTGAGTACCCAAAATGATGGAATCAATAAAAAAAAAATGTCATACATATAGAGGATGAAAAGTAATGGAGTGTATTTTACAGATAAAAGAGTACAATTAATTTAGATTTATTTTAAATTAATAAAGTCATCAACCCAAAATTAGTAAATTTTGCAATGGTTGTAGTTCTTAAAAAATGTTTTTGACTCATATTTGGATTCCAAATCTTTTGGAAAAATAATTATAAATAATGTTTGTGTGGTGTCATAATTGATTCTTTATTGTTTCATTGTACATCATATTTTTTTAAATCTTTATAAAGAATTTTGTCTTATAATTACATTCACTAAGATTTTGATGTGAGTGACTACAAGCTAATGGTGGTCTCTTAGATGCAAAATAAATATTAAAAAAAAGACAACTAGAAATAATGAATCTTTATTTCTTAAAAAATAATCTAACTTAAGAAATGCAATAATCTTACATAACATAAATTTTTATTTATAGAATTTATTTTGTAAAGATATCCATTTTAAAATTTTCTAATATATACAATTTTTTTATTTTATTTTTGAGAATAATTTTTTTATTTTATTTTTGAGAATAACAAGTATATGTCCATCTTGATATAACCTTTGAGTACCCAAAATGATGGAATGAATAAAAAAAATGACATACATGTAGAGGATGAATAGTAATGGAGTGTATTTTACAATAAAAAGGTACAATTAATTTAGATTTATTTTAAATTAATAAAGTCATGAACCCAAAATTAGTAAGTTTTGCAATGGTTGTAGTTCTTAAAAAAATGTTTTTGTCTCATATTTGGATTCCAAATCTTTTGGAAAAATATTTATAAATAATGTTTCTGTGGTGTCATAATTGGTTCTCCATTGTTTCATTGTACATCATATTATATATGTTTAAAGATTTATAAAGGATTTTGTCTTATAATTACATTCACAAAGATTTTGATGTGAGTGACTACAAGTTAATGATAGTCTCTTAGATGCAAAATAAATATTAAAAAAAAGACAACTAGAAATAATGAATCTTTATTTCTTAAAAAATAATGAAACTTAGAAAATTTAATAACCTTACATAACATATATTTTTATTTATAGAATTTATTTTATAAAGATATCTATTTTGAAATTTTCTAATTTATACAATTTTTATTTTATTTTATTTTATTATAGAATATAAAGTATATGTCCATCTTAGTGTAACCTTTCAATACCCAAAATGATAGAATCAATAATAAAAAATGGCATACATGTAGAGGATGAATAGTAATCTAGTGCATTTTACCATTAAAAAGGTACAATTATTTTAGATTTATTTTAAATTAATAAAGTCATGAACCTAAAATTAGTAAGTTTTGCAATGGTTGTAGGTCTTAACATATTGAAAATGGATTATTTTTAGTATGTAAAGGCTAGTCTCTAGTTGTGCAACATACAATTTGTTTAATGACACAAAAAAAATAGAAAAATAATATGTGTGTGTGTGTGTGTGCGCGCAAGGTTCTATATGTAATCATCTATCAGCATGTGTAACATATTGTGATGGTTCATCAAACAAAGACATATTTAAAAAGGAAAAATAAATGTTGAATTACTATGGTTTATGCATTTCATTCCATCAATTAGGTTACTCTTAACCTAGATCTGAAACATACACATATGTTGAGAGATGACAAATAATAGGTGATAAAAAATGGGTTCTTATGAAATTAAAGTTTTCCATATGTGTTAATTTCCAACCTACACTTTGAATTTCACTTCAAAAAATGTGTCCAGAAGTTTACTTCACAAAAAAATAATTTTGTTGATCAATTTAACAAGGTACAAAAGCAAGAGTTGTTTCTAGTGTTGAAATTGTCTTGATCTTGGACATATTATACCAAATACAAACATCTATGTAAGCTAATAATTTTTTTAGTACGATGCACAAGATGCAAAGGGAATGCTACACGCAATCTCCCACTCATAAATGAGAAGTCCAAGGACAAGGAGAGGCTTAAATATTCATATTGGATTCTAGTGATTGAGGTTGTCTCTCCATTACTAAGGGACCAACAATTCAATCCAATGAAGCCCTAATTTACATGACTATCCAATTGATTGTTAAAAAAAGTAAAGTCCACAAAGGAAAATTAGTTGTTATAGAAAATAAATTTGAAGAAGATATTGAGAAATGGTATCATAACATTAAGTGTAATAGGAGGGAATAATAAAGACAAAGAATAATTTGAAATTCTAGATCCCATATTTTAAAAATGTTGAATTTGAAATTCTAGATCTCATATTTCAAAAATCTTGAATTTGAAATTCTAGATCCCATATTTCAAAAATACTCATTTGAAAAATAGGAAACCTAGAGCAAGGGAAACTAAGGTTGGTCACATAATGTTAAGAATTGTACTTGAATGGAAGGTGAAGGATTAAATGTTGATATAGAAGCACTAGACCATCCTATGCAAGAGACAATATTGGATTCCATTACAAAACAAAATATGGGCCTCAAATTGGAGGCCTATCTCATTTAACATGGAAACTTATACTCTCTATGTCTAGGATGCATACAAACCCTTTCCTTGGTAGACTAATGAAAGGAATACTTACATGAAAACCACTTATTTTCATTTGGATATAGTAAAAGGCCATTGTGGATGGAGGTTCAATAAGATTTATCATTTAACAGAAACAAAAATGATGATGTAATATCGTCAAATTTTAGAATATTAAATTCTAAAGTGAACTTTGAAATAAATTTCTATTTTTGGAAAATTCAGATTTGGAAATTATTTGCCATTTATGACAAATCCGAATTTGGAATTTTGATTGTTGTAAGTAATTATTTGATGACTGTTGGGAAAATATTTGACTTTCCCAATTGCCCTCTTTTATTTGACACATGTGTAAGACAACCTTTTAATAAATTAAATGATGAAACACAAATGGAACAACCCGTTTACAAATCATTGACCATGACTCCATGAGTGGGGAACATGTTTGAGTTACCTCAAGGATGATTTTTACAAGTGACAGATGTGGAATTTGACCACTAGTAGTCCCTAAAAAAAGGGATTTGTAAAGCTGTGAATTTCCCCAAAGAGGGAAGGAAACACCTAGGCACAAGGATGCATATGAAGACAACATATGGAGGAGGTAGGACATTGCTTAATATGTTGGGGAAAATAAACTATTTGTTGTTATGACACTATTAGTGTGAGGCAAAGGAATTTCTGATCTATGGATGGTGACTATAGCTAAGGAGGATCATTCAGGGTTTCCCTTATAGACTCATGGTCAGGCTAGGGGGTGTGCAGGACAAGTGAACTTGGTTTTTTTGTTCTATGGTTGGGTGGAATGTGGTTGTTCCATTTGTATTCCAACATTAGGTTTCAGATATGTATCTTGGCTTGCATTCCTTGTCAATGTTATGTTTATGATTATTATTTGTTAAGAATATGATGGTTGTGTGTACATAAGTAAAATAAATTCTTAAGGGACTATATGGTCATGTTTTACTATGGCTTATTATAGTTAAATGATACTAAATATATTGTTTATTTTAAATGTTATGGTGGTACATATATATTTAAATATGTGTGTGTGTGTGTGTGTGTGTGTGTGTGTGTGTGTGTGTGTGTGATCATACATAAAGAAATGGTAGAACTATTTTTTATGTTCCTATTGACCATTGGATTATATATATATTGAATTTCTATTGAAATATGTACAAACACTACAGAGAACATATATAAAGAATAACAGTTCGAATACATTATTTATTACCATAGAATTATAGTGATGAATTCAAAGTATCTTTCCAAAGAAACCATTGTATTCAATCGATCATTGTTCAAATATTAAAGTTGGAGTACCATAGACCAAGGACTCCACAACCTCTTGTATTGTAAATAGATTTCTAAGAAGTATACACAGAATATGTATGTAAACGAAGTAATGTGCAGATAGATGAGAACTCGAATACCTTTCGAGGTAAGACACTCCCTTCATCCGATTACATCGATTTGCACAACCTGTAAAGAAGGAAAACGAGGGTTTAATAAATTATGCTGGCATTTTAATTCTGTGGAGATCAAACAATAAGAATAAGTCAAGGAAAATAATTAGCTTGAGTCTTGACGAAGGTCCAGATCTCCTCTTGTTCCTTGTGCAACAATTTGTCCACGATCCAGGAGGAGGAGGAGTGGACTTATAAAAAAAAGAAAGTGTCAGTAAACAATAAATGGTGGTTTCTTAGATGTAAAAGAAATATAAAAAAGAAATACAACTAAAAATAATGAATCTTTATTTCTTAAAAAATAATGAAAATTAGGAAATTCAATAACCTTACATAACATATATATTTATTTATAGAATTTATTTTATAAGGATATCCATTTTGAAATTTTCTAATTTATAGGTTTTAATTTTTTTTTAGAGAATATAAAGTATATGTCCATCTTGGTGTAAACTTTGAGTACCCAAAATGATGGAATCAATAAAAAAGATGGCATACATGTAGAGGATGAATAGTAATCCAATGCATTTTACCAGTAAAAAGGTACAATTATTTTAGATTTATTTTAAATTAATAAAGTCATGAACCTAAAATTAATAAGTATATTGAAAATGGATTATTTTTAGTATGTAAAGGCTAGTCTCTAGTTGTGCAACATATAAATTTTTTTATGACACAAGAAAAATAGAAAATATATATATATATATATATGTGTGTGTGTGTGTGTGTGTGTGTGTGTAAGGTTCTATATGTAATCATCTAATAAGCATGTGCAACATATTGTGATGGTTCATCAAACAAAGACATATTTAAAAAGGAAAAATAAATGGTGAATTACTATGGTTTATGCATTTCATTCCATTGATTAGGTTACTCTTAACCTAGATCTGAAACAAACACATATGGTGAGATATGACACATAACAGGTGATAAAAAAAGGGTACTTATGAAATTCAAGTTTTCCATACGTGTTAAATTCCAACCTACACTTTGAATTTCACTTCAAAAAATGTGTGCACAATTTTACTTCACAAAAATTCAATTTTGTTGATCAATTTAACAAGGTACAAAATCAAGAGTTGCATCTAGTGTTGAAATTGTCTTGATCTTGGACATATTATACAAACTACACACATCTATATTGTTGGATCATGTTTTCATTGATGCCAATGGTTTGATTTATTGATGTCAAGTGATTGATTGATTGATGATTGATGTAATGTAATATCTATTGTCCTTGATGCAAATGCATAGATGAAGATGGATCAATAAGTTGTAATTGATATGATCAAGATGGATCAATGAGTTGTCATTGATATATATGATGCAGTGGTGGATTTATGCAAGGATGAATCATTATAGTCTTATTGTGGTTGATAAGGGGCACAAATGGATGAACTCGAAAGTGGTCCCCTTATGGCGAAAGCCCTCATGGGAAGATTCTTTGCGGATTGAGTTATCCTAGAAGAATGGTTGGAGGACCCATGCTTGTATGTGTAATAGTGATATGAAGACAAATTAATTTTTTGGTGAAACTATCCTATATGGATAGTGTTTGTCATGCCATTTCCGATGGTATGTGGAATTCCACACAAATCCTCACCATTTGAAATTTATGGCCTTACGAAGTTGGATGACCCTCACATGTTGGCTTGAAGCCCCAAAAGGTCAAAGTAGTCAAAGTGATTGAAAAGAAGAAATAATTAGTTAAATGATAAAGTAAAGTGACAAAGTCAAGGTGGATTATTTAAATAATAAAGAGAAGTGACAAAATCAAGAAAGATTTTTTAAATGATAAAGTGAGATGATTAAATGATAAAGTATTGGAGAAATTTCTATTTATGGAAAGTCGTTAACCCTAAAATAAGGAAAATAGGTTAAGTGACCTAGAAATGGGTTAAGTGACCTAGAGGATGAAAGTATAAATAAGATAGCAATGGTCTCTTGGAGATCATCCTTTTTGTGGATCAATGGAGAGCTTCTTGTGAGAATATCTTTTGGAGTATTGATGCAGAGCTTCTTATGAGAGCTTCTTGTGAGAGATTTTTTGGTGTGAATCTCTTGAGCATGATGAAGACCTATTTTGAGAGAGAGAGGAGATTGGGAGGATATCATGGACACATTGAATTTTCGGCAAGTCCGGGATCATGATGGTGAAATTCTTGGAATTACAGAAAAACCCTATTTTCTGGTGCGTATGCGGGCTGTCTGTGTATAGAATGCATATATGCAAGCTATCCATGTACATGGTACATACAGTACATGGGATGCCAATGTATAGGGAGTGTACAGTGGATAGAATCATGGAGATTTTTGGTTGAATTGATGACAAGATGTTGAAGACTGAAGCAGGTTCCAGATCTGCATTCTATGGGCTCGTATCTATCACTGAGACATTGGTATGATTACATTATTGTCTTGATGGATAATATTGCTTGTTGTTTTGTGAATACCTAGGGAATTCTTGGTATGGTTGCTATGATGTGGTTTATGTTGGTTGATGGAGTGAGCAACATTCTTATGATTCAGTACTGATATGATGGCCATAGTATGTTGATTTCTTATGCATGATTGAGTAGCATTCATATTGATTGGTTGTGGAGCATGAGTAAACTATTATAGAGCTTAGATGTGTTGTGACTGGATGGTGGTCAGTTTGGATAGTGAGAAATAGAAGAGAATGATAAATTGGTTGCAGAGGATCTGAGTTGATCTTGAAGGATAAACCCTAATAGCTCAGAAGGCATATACATATTGTAGTACTATTTGGGAGAGTATACACAGGTTGTAGTACTGCTTGGGCATGTATACATGTGGGTTGTACTACTAGTAGGGTGTGTACATATACGTGATGCACTGCCGACAGGTCCTGTACCCATTGCAGATTGATATTTGTTGAAAATTGTTGCCTCATCTTAGTTGGTGTTGAGTGTGTAAGTTGAGTCTTGCATGATAGAGATGGTTCTCTTGTAGAGTTGTACTCTATTCAGTTGTTCTTGAAAACCCCAAGGATTTTAGTCCGTAATAAAAAGAAAATTGTACATACATCTTGTGCTCAGATAATAAGCCTCTTCGAGGGGGAAACCTCCTTTTACCCCACTTAAATGTTCAAGTACAAGATGATTCAAAATGAAAATGTCTCCTTGGTATATATAGGATACTAGGAGGTATAATTACAACTAATGGCCTAAAGCCGACATAAATAAAATAACATTACTAATATAATATGCCCCAATTAAGGGGTAATGAGACAATATTAGGGCTTAGCATGCCCCTCCCCTTGAGACAAGTTATGTCCTCAACGCTTGAGTAACTCTGGATGCTTCTGTATAAAAGACTCATTTTCCCAAGTAGAATCTTCAGCCGATAGTTTCCTCCATTTAATGAGATACTCTGAAATGGATCTATTCCTCAGCTGGCGAATTCTTATGTCAGTGATGGCTTCAGGATCCAATATGATTTTTCCTTCCTCGTCAAGTTCTCGCAATATAGTTTGAACTGGGATCTTGTCACCTATAACCTTCTTTAAGCATGAAACATGGAAAACTGGGTGTACTCATGAAGATGTAGGCAGCTCCAATTTGTATGCCATAGTACTAATCTTTTGCAACACCTTATAAGGTCCATAGTACTTTGGTGATAATTTATTATCCTTCTTATCTTTCTTGAGGGACATCTGTTTGTATGGTTGTAGTCTTAGAAACACCCAATCCCCTACTTCAAAACCTCTTTCACTACGATGTTGATCTGCTTGTTGTTTCATGCGATTTTGTGCCGTGGTTAGGTTGTCCTTTAAGATTTGGGGAATTTGTTGTTGATTCTCGATGTGATCTTCCACTGTTTGAACCTTAGATTTTTCTTTTAGAGAAGAAGTGATGGAAGGAGGGTGGTATCCATAAAGTGCCATAAATGGTGTCATTTTTGTTGTAGTATGAAAGGAAGTGTTATACC
>ML778853.1:1285628-1296140 GCA_009831015.1 Picea engelmannii | reverse complement strand
CTCTTCACAATCTATGTAGAATAATTTCTTCTCACCACACTTATGTCCCTTACTGTACTTGTTGTCACAATTAAAGCATAAACATTTTGCTTTTATTTCCTCCAATTGTTGAGGTGTCAACCTTGTAGGTTGAGGTGTTTTAGGAGAAGGAGAATTGTTCTCTCTATAGACGTTAGGATAGGTCCTTCCAGTAGCCATAGCCATATTTTTACTTTCAACATTTCTTGCCACCTTAAATGCATTCTCCAATGATTTGGGTTCCCAAAGGCGAACCTCATGTTGAATGTTATCCTTTAAAGTTCTTATGAATAAATCAATCAAGTGCTCATCTGGAATATCGATTACCTTTACATTCAATCTTTGGAAGTTCTCAATGTGCTCGATAACTGAACCCTTTTGCTTGAGATTTATCAATTGGCTAAAGAAGGTATTGCTCCTTGTATCCTCATAGTGTGCTATCATTTCTTCTGTGAAAATTTTCCAAGTGACAAGTGATTTGCAAGAACAAAGCCATCGATACCATACAAATTGATTAGGTTCTAAATATAAAGAAGCAATTCATACCTTTTGTGTATGTGGCACATTATGGAGATCAAAGAATTGCTCCATCTGAAGTATCCATGTGATTGGGTCCTTGCCATCAAACTTCCTCATATCAATCTTAGGAACGTGGTTGGTCTTCAAATCAAAGTTGGAGTTTCTCCATTCTTGATTCACCTTCCTTGTTTCCTCATCATGAATTTCATGGGATGCATTTTCACGTTCGGGTGTCTTCTCTGTTATGAAATTTTTCAAAACTTCCATGATCTCCCCTTTTAAACCATCCATCTTAGTATCCAACTTAGCTTCTATTGAATCCATCAACTTAGCTTCCATTGAATCCATATTAGTATTCAACTTAGCTTCCATTGAATCCATCTTCTTTTTTAGTTCATTTATGTCCCTACGCATTTCTTCACCTTCATCAAGAGTCTAATTAGGATTTTCCGGAGGCTTATTTGGTGTAGAAGGTCCCTTTTTTGGTGGAATTTTGGCCAAGTATCACTTTTGAATCTTGATTTTGAGGCGGTTCTGCTAGACAATATTTATTCTGTTCTATCTCCCCAGTTTCGGCCCTTCTGGGTATGAAAATTTCTTTTAGGTAGTTCTTTGATATTTCTTCTCTGCACTGCCACAGGTCTGATCAAAATTGGATGTGCCAAGTGGAATTTACGGTAACTTCCTCACAACTTGCCGATTTTTGGCCTTTCCAGGAGATCTAACTTGTATAGCATGCCCCGCACAAAATAATTGATATCAAATTTTGTAACTCGCACCCAAAATACTACAGACTGTCTAGGATCGAATGAAACTAGTCCCACTCAATTTGGATACTCTAGAAAGAAGTTATGATTTTTTTACCTGGAACACCTTATTGAGACTAGTCAATAGGACTAGTCAGTTACCCTATCTTACACAAGGTGTATCTACAAATTTAATATGACCCAGAAGCTGAAAGTTTTACCATAGATACCTTACTAATTTCTGTAAATGGCATACAGAGTTCAGGGTCTGAAACATTACAGAAACGTTTTTATAGTGAAAATTCTGCAATGACTCATTTTAGGATGATTCCAGAACCCTATCTTGTACAGGATATATCTACGAAAGTATAATGCCTCGGGAGCTGAATTTTGAACCCAATGTACCATGATCCATCTACTAAATTTTCTCCAAGTCGTTCTTTATGAAAATTTGTAGAAAACAAGTTATAGAAAAAATGCCATGGTGTCTCATATGTAGCAGCGAAACCCCAAGACCTTGAGCTCTGATACCATATGTTAAGAACCAAATATCAATATAGCATAGAAAAACCTCAGAAAAAGTACTCAACGCCTTGAAAGAGAGACAATTTCAGATAATAAGCCTCTTCGAGGGGGCAACCTCCTTTTACCCCTCTTAAATGTTCAAGTACAAGATGATTCAAAATGAAAATGTCTCCTTGGTATATATAGGAGACTATGAGGTATAATTACAACTAATGGCCTAAATCTGACATAAATAAAATAACATTACTAATATAATATGCCCCAATTAAGGGGTAATGAGCCAATATTAGGGCTTAACAGTGTTCCTTGTGGTGATGACTTGTTGATGATATATTGCTGATATATGTTGCTGATATCTGTTCACATCTAACTGGTCATAAATTACAGCAATGAGAAATGAGTAAAATGTTGAATGCTAACTAATGAGTTTTGTGTAAGAGGGAAGTTTTGGAAAAACAACCCCACACTAATTCACCCCCCGTCTAAGTCTAGTAGGTGTGTCCAACAATTGGTATCAGAGAGGTCCTTCACTACAAGCCTTAACAAGCTTGAAGGATATCCATAGACACACAAATGGATGATGAAGTTCCAATCCTTGATGAGGAAAACTATTCTACTTGGAGAATAGATATGAGAGTACATTTGAAGGAAATGGGAGTATTTGTTTGGAAGGCAGCCATTGGTGGATCAGTTTCATTAAAGAACAAGTCAAAGTTTGCAGCTCAAAGGGAAGGAAAGAAGAATGATGCATTGGCTCTCAAGACCATTCTTAGGGGACTCTCATGCCCTATCAAAGAGAGCATTGGACAATGCACTTCCACCAAGGATCTATGGCTAAAGGTAGAGGAGACATATCAAAGCAAGAAGGAGAAGGACGATATTGAAGATCACTCCATCAAGATCATTAAAGGTAAAGAATCTCCAAAAACCCTTGATTGTATTATTTCTAAGTGTGATCTTGAAAACATTTCAAGTGAAGATAAAGAATCAAGTGCTGATAGCACAAAGGAAGATCTTGAAGACATTTCAAATGAAGGCAAAAAATTATGTGTTGATGTTGGAAAAAAGGAATATTGTGAAGATATTTCAAATGAAGGTAAAGAACCCTCAAAAACTCTTGATTGCAATGATGATGAGGATTTTTTCTCTTCAAGTGAAGAATAAGATCTAGAAATAGTTTGTGTAAAGTTTGATGATAATTATCCCATGAAAAGAATAGAAGAAAATCTATTAAAACTTCAAAAGGAAGTTGAAGAGGGTTTATATAGATATAGAAGTGATCATTATTATATAGACTATAACTATATTTCAGATAACACTAAGAAGTTTCTTAGGAGGATTCTAAGGCACATATTGAATTTAAATGAAATGCTCAAGGAACAAGAAGAGAGCAATAAGAATCAATTAGAATAAAAGGAAGAATATATCACAAGACTAAAGAATGGAGAAGAAGATATAAATGTAGATGATGAGATTAACAAAAGTTTTGATACTATTGTCCATCTCAAGACCCAAATTGAAGAAGCCAAAAGGATAGAGGAACTATTGAAGAATCAGATAAAATAAAAGGAAGAGTCATGTTGTAAGTTAGAAGCTGAAATTGTTGATCTTAGAAAGAAAGCGGAGAAGTCAAACAAATTCTTGAATAGCTCATGAATCTTGGATGATATCTTGGAAAGTCAAGGATCACCATGTGATAAATCAGTACTTGGATACAAAGAATAAGCTACACATGTTGAATAAATCACCTCAAAGAAGCATGAGGTAAGTTTATCAAAGAAGGAAGACAATGTTGCAAAACAACCATCTACACAAGGCAAAGAAAATCTCAAAAGAACAAAGCAAGGAAGACATCAAGAAGCTATTCTTGGGACACCAAAGCAAAGGTATGAAAGTATTTTTCATGGGCATTGTTATTCATGTAATGGATGGTCACAAAGATTTTGAATGTAGATATTATGAAAGGAGATATAATGGAATATTATGAAAGGAGATGTGATCAAGTAGGACACATTGTTGTTCACTGTAACACCATTAGATGCTATAGCTGTAGTGGATTTGGCCATAAATCCCAGGAGTGATGAAACACAAGAAGAAATTCCATGATGAGGACTTCACATAGCATGGATAGAAGAAGGAATGAAGTAAGGAAGGGAGACATATTTGAAAATATGGATTCTTAGAGCTCAAGTTCTGAAGAGAAGGGACATATACAGAAGTGGGTGAAGAAGACAAAGCAGCCAGAACAAAAATAAAGTCTAAAGGGAAGCTCAAGTATGTCATCTACTGAGGTATACGCGGGTGACAGTGGTATCAATCACATACATACGCAAGTTGACCTTGTATAGGTCGCGTATATACACGATCTGTATGTGCAGCAGGTCGTGTATATGTGAAAAAGACTTGGGAAAAAGGCAATGCACATGGGTTGCAATTTGATGTGATGGTATAACTCTGTGATGCAGGGTCTGACATGGTTTATTGGAGGTTCTGACACTGTTTGCTATAGGTTTTCATGATTCTATATTGGATTATGTAAGGTGATGATGCAAAATAAAATCTTGGGTTCATGGCACTAACCCATGAGTATGGATTGATGCATTTTTTGTTGAATAACAATGTTGGTTATGACAGTGAAGTTATGACACCTTGGAAGCTTACTTGTTGGAAAGCTTGATGCATGCATTTAGCATATGGATGGGCTACACATTGGGAAATGTGGTTGGTGAGTTGATGAGGTGATCATGTTGTACATCATTGATGATTCATAGATTGATCTATATTTGATACATGTTTGGTACACTCATAGATGGCATATGCTTGATAATACTACACCATTGGTACTACTTGATTAGCACAAAAATTGGCATTTGTTTGAGATACATGATTATGATACTTGGTTCATGACGGAGACATATCATGAGTGATATGATACATTGTTTTGCATATTGGTAGATGGACATGGTTGACATATTGGTAGATGCACATGGTTGGTATATTGGTGGATGCACATGGTTGGCATATTGGTAGATGCACATGTTGGCATATTGATAGAGGAATATGATTGATACATTCCATGGATTATATATTTTGGGACATTGCATGATGTTGATGTACATGGTTGACGTACAAAGGTTTTGTGCATGATAAGAACACATTTTTGTATAGGATGTACCTGGTTGATATTTTGCTCATGATTCTTTGTTTCATTGTTGACATATCTTTTGCCTCATGATGCTTGGTATGGCATGAGTTTGATGCATCAACAGGTCCAAGGATCATTATATGGTATCATATTGTTCATCTTGCAAAGACGATAGGGGAGACATACGCATAGGGGGAGTCATTATTCTTCCCATGATTTTAGGAGGAGATATTTATCAGATGCATACCTAGAAAAAAGCTCTATATTTGAAGAAAGAGCACATAAGCATAATTCCAGGGGGAGAAATGGTCACAGGGGGAGTATGCTCAATGTATCTTCATCATTACATCAGAGTGATATCCCTTGTTCAAAAGGGGAGATATTTTTCAGAGGAAGGTCAAAGGCACTCAGACAGGGGGAGCAACCCCAAGAGGAGAATGGCCCTTTTCCATTGATGTCAAAGGGGGAGAGATAATCACATTGATGTGATTAATGATTATTGATTGGAAGAGATAGTCACATTTGGGAGATATAGTCAAATTGACTATTGATGTAGTGCATGCCTTATCTACATGTTGACATCAATAATTAGTAATTGGTGTTGACATCAATGTTGGTATTTCCATCAATGCCAAAGGGGGATATTGTTGGATCATGTTGTCATTGATGCCAATGTTTTGATTGATTGATGTCAAGTGATTGATTGAATGATGATTGATGTAATGAAATAGGAATTGTCCTTGATGATAATACATAGATGGATATGGATCAATAAGTTTTCATTGATATGATGAAGATGGATCAATGAGTTGTCATTGATACATGATGCATAGTTGATGTATATGATGCATTGTTGGATTGATGCAAAGATGAATCATTATAGAATTATCATGGTTGATAAGGTGCACAAATGGATGAACTCCAAAGTGGTCCCCTTATGGTGAAATCCCTCATGGGAAGATGCTTTGTGGATTGAGTTATCCTAGAAGAATGGTTGGAGGATCGATTCTTGTATGTGGAATAATGAGATGAAGATCAATGAAGTTGTTTCTGAAACTATCCAAGATGGATAGTTCTTGTCATACCATTTCCGATGGTATGTGGAATGTCACATAACTCCTCACGGTTTGAGAGTTATGGCCTTACAAAGTTGGAGGACCCTCACATGTTGGCTTGAAGCCCCAAAAGTTCAAAGAAGTCAGAGTGCTTGAAAAGAAGAAATAATTATTTAAATGATAAAGTAAAGTGACGAAGTCAAGGTGGATTATTTAAATAATAAAGAGAAGTGACAAAATCAAGAAATATTATTTAAATGATAAAGTGAGATGACAAAATCAATAAGGAATATTTAAATGATAAAGTATTGAAGAAATTTCTATTTATGGAAAGTGGTTAACCCTAAAATAAGGAAAATAGGTTAAGTGACCTAGAAATGGGTTAAGTGACCTAGAGGATGAAAGTATAAATAAGATAGCAATGGTCTCTTGCAGATCATCCTTTGTGTGGATCAATGGAGAGCTTCTTGTGAGAATATCTTTTGGAGTATTGATGGAGAGCTTATTATGAGAGAATTTTTGGTGTGGATCTCTTGAGCATGATTGAAGATCTATTTTGAGAGAGAGGAGATTAGGAGGATCTCATGGACGCATTGAATTTTCGGCAAGTCTGAGATCATGATGACGAAATTATTGGAATTATAGAAAAACCCTATTTTCTAGTGCATACGTGGGCTGTCTGTGTATAGGGTGCGTATACGCAAGTTGTCTGTGTACATGGTGCGTACAATATGTAGGTTGTCAATGTATAGGGAGCGTAAAGTGGATAAAATCATGGATATTTTTGGTTGAGCTGATGACAAGTTGTTTAAGACTGAAGCATGTTCTAGATCTACATTCTATTAGCTTAGATCTATCACTGAAACACTGACATGATTACATTATTGTCTTGATGGATAGTATTGCTTGTTTTGTTGTGAATGCCTAGGGAATTCTTGGTATGGTTTCTATGATGTGGTTTATGTTGTTTGATGGAGTGAGAAACACTCTTATGATTCAATATTGATATTATGGGCATAGTATGTTGATTGCTTATGCATGATTGAGTAGCATTCATATTTATTGGTTGTGGAGAATGAGTAAGATATTGGAGATCTTGGATGTGTTGTGAATGGCTGGTGGTCAGTTTGGATAGTGAGAAACAAAAGAGAATGATAAATTGGTTGTAGAGGATTTGAGTTGATCTTGAAGGATAAACCCGAATAGCTCAGAAGGTATACACATGCTATAGTATTGTTTCAGAGCGTATGCATAGGCTGTAGTACTTCTTGGGCGCATATACACACCGGTTGTACTACTGGTAGGGCATGTACACATGTGTGTTGCACTACTGATAGGTCGTCTACCTATTGGAGATTGATATCTGTTAAGGATAGTTGCCTCATCTCAATTGGTGTTGAGTGTGTAACTTGAGTCTTGCATGATAGAGCTGGTGCTCTTGTAGAGTTGTACTCTATTCAGTTGCTGCTGAAAACCCCAAGGATTGTAGTCCGTAATAAAAAGAAAATTGTACATACACCTTGTGTTCTTTGTGTTCCTTGTGGTGATGACTTGTTGATGATATATTGTTGATATATGTTGTTGATATGTGTTCACAGCTAACTGGTCATAAATGACAGCAATGAGTAATGAGTAAAATGTTGAATGCTAAATAATGAGTTTTGTGTAAGAGGGGAGTTTTGGAAAAAGATCCCCACACTCATTCACCCTCCATCTCTAAGTGTTGTAGGTGTGTCCAACATATATAAGCTAATAATTTTCTTACTACGATGCATAAGATGCAAATGGAATGCTACACTTAATCTCCCACTCATAAATGAGAACACCAAAGACAAGGAGAGGCTTAAATATTCATCTTGGTTTCTAGTGATTGAGGTTATCACTCCATTACTAAGGGACCAACAATGCAATCCAATGAAGCCCTAATTTACATGACTACCCAATTGATTGTTAAAAAAACTAAAGTCCATAGAGGAAAATTAGTTGTTATAGAAAATAAATTTGAAGAAGATATTGAGAAATGGTATCATAATATTAAGTGTAATAGGAGGGTATAATAAAAGACAAAGAATAATTTTAAATTATAGATCCCATATTTCAAAATGTTGAATTTGAAATTCTAGATCCCATATTTAAAAAATGCTCATTTGAAAATTAGGAAACCTAGAGCAAGGGAAACTAAGGTTGGTCACATAATGTTAATAATTGTACTTGAATGGAAGGTGAAGGATTAAATGTTGAGATATGAGCGCTAGACCATCCTATGCAAGAGACAATATTGGATTCCATTAAAAATAAAAATACGGGCCTCAAATTGGAGGCCTATCTCACTTCATATGGAAACTTATACTCTCTATGTCTAGGATGCATACAAACCCTTTCCTTGGTAGACTAATGTAAGGAATACTTACATGAAAACCACTTATTTTCATTTGGATATAGTAAAAGGCCATTGTGGATGGAGGATCAATAATATTTATCATTTAACAGAAACAAAAATGATGATGTAATATCCTCAAATTTTAGAATATTAAATTCTGAAGTGAACTTTGAAATAAATTTCTATTTTTGGAAAATTCGGATTTGGAATTTTGATTGTTGTAATTAATTATTTGATGACAGTTGGAAAAATATTTGACTTTCCCAACTGTCCTCTTTTATTTGAAACATGTGTAAGAATTTTTTTTAATAAATTAAATGTTGGAAGACAAATGGAACAACCATGTTAAAAATAGTTGACCATGACTCCATGAGTGGGGAACAAGTTTGAGTTACCTCAAGGCTGATTTTTACAAGTGGCAGATGTGTAATTTGACCACTAGCAGCCCCTAAAAATCAGGGATTTGTAAAGCTGCGAGTTTCCCCAAGGAGGGAAGAAAACACCTAGGCACAAGAATGCATATAAAAACAACATATGGAGGAGGCAAGACGCTTCTTAGTATGTTGGGGAAAAGAAACTATTTGTTGTTATGAGCACTGTTAATGTGAAGCAAATGAATTTATGATTTATGGATGGTGACTATAGCTATTGAGGATCATTCAGTTTTCCCTTATGGACTCATGGTCAGGCTAGGGGGTGAGAAGGACAAGTGAACTTGACTGTTATGTTCTTTTGTTGGGTGGAACATGGTTGTTCCATTTGTATTCCAGCATCAGGTTTCAGATATGTATCTTGTCTTGCATTCCTTTTCAATGTTATGTTTGTGATTATTATTTGTTAGTAATATGATGGCTGTGTGTACCTAAGTAAAATAAATTCTTAAGGGACTGTATGATCATGTTTGACTATGGTTTACTATAGTTAAATGATACTGAATATATTGTTTATTTGAAATGAGATAGTGGTATATATATATGTGTGTGTGTGTGATCATACATAAAGAAATGGTAGAACTATTTGTTATGTTCCTATTGACCATTGGATTATATATATATTGAATTTCTATTCAAATATGCACAAACACTGCAGAGAAAAGATAGAAAGAATAACAATTCGAATACATTCTTTATTACCACATAAATATAGTGATGAATTCGAAGTATCTTGCAAAAGAAACTGTTGTATTCAATCAATCATTGTTCAAATATTACAATTGGAGTACCATAGACCAAAGACTCCACAACCTCTTGTATTGTAAACAGATTTCTAAGAAGTATACACATAATTTGTATGTAACCGAAGTAATGTGTGCATAGATGAGAACTCAAATACCTTTTGAGGTAAGACACTCCCTTCATCTGATTACATCGATTTTCACTACCTGTAAAGAAGAAAAATGAGGTTTTAGTAAATTGTTCTAGGATTTTAATTCTACGGAGATCAAACAATAATAAGTCAAGGAAAATAATTAGCTTGAGTCCCAACAAAGTTCTAGATCTCCTTTTGTTCCTTGTGCGACAATCTGTGCACAATCCAGGAGGAGCAGGAGTCGACCCAAAACCGAATGATGGGTACCCTCACAAAACAAAAAAGGGCCCATCATTAATTTCATATATCTATGCATAGAACTTCACTTATAAAATAGAGAAAACAATAGTAAACAATTAACATCGAAATAGACTGTGCATAGATTAATAAAACAAGAAGAACACATTAATAATTATCCCAACCCTGTGTAGAGGACCAATAAACAAAAGGAGTCAATTGTGGAAAAGTCAGTGTTGAAACAAAGACTACCATTTAATTCTCCCGAAATCGCACAATGACATTTCTAATTTGGGTAGCGATCACAGTGAGGGAAGTATTAATTTAATAAGAATTCATAAGAGGCGCATAAGATGTGACCCGTGTATATTCACAGTAGATCATTAAAATCTAAACAACATTACATAATGGTAAAATCTGAAATGTCCCACAGAGTGTTAATACTGCTATATATATATACCCAGAATGTAAATTGTGAATTTCCCACTGAGGGTTAATTATTTCCATATATATATATATACATAGTGAAAATTACGAAATGTCCCACAGAGTGTTAATACTGATATATATATATATATA
>ML778853.1:1225553-1275842 GCA_009831015.1 Picea engelmannii | reverse complement strand
ATATCATTATGGTTAGTGTTATTGTTATGGATAGTCTATGTGATAGTCTATAGTCTATAGTCTATATTGTTGATCAAAGCTAGGAGAATTATGTAGAAGTGGATGATATATGATTAATTGTAGTCTATTATGAGTTGTATTATGGATAACGTGTCTTGACATAGACATGGTGTTTATTCTAAGGGCTATGCAAGTGCTAGTTGCAATTTTCTTCGATACAAATAAGTGTATGATTCTAATCCAATAATGACAATAAATCTTCTATGCATACAATAAAGGAATAAAGATAGGTTTAATGGATTATCTCTGTGTCACAATCAATGTTGGAGAGTCATGGAACTTTAATGTCCCTTAACAAAAAAAAATTATTTTGGAAATTTGGGGTACATTATAGATGAAGAAGTCAAGAATATACAAGATCAAGAAATCATCATACATGATTAAGCTTGTGGACCAAAGAAGGATCCAGTGGATTAGAATATCCATATTTGCCGCAAAATCTATCGGATGATTTACTTCATGAATTTCATAGTATCAAATGTTCATCCTAAAACCATAACTTGAGTGTCTATCAGGGAGGCCATATTAAGGCAACGAGTGAAGAAATTAGTGAACATAATATATTGATCACCAAAGAGTTTTCCCAAAAAATTGAAATCTTAATATCATTGTCTCTAGGGCCTTTTGATGATAATTGTAAGGGGGCCATTGTAGTAGCAACTGGATATGAAAATAATCATAAATATCTGCATGTAATGAAAAAAAAATAAGTATAAAGGATATAATTGGGTTCTCGAGGAACCATTAAGACCTAATTCCTTGGCTCCTACTCCTAAACATACTCACCCAAGTTACACCAATGATCAAAATTATTTTCCTATATATTGCATTTGTTGTGGTTTGGGACCTTATGCATGCCCCATGAGATATATAACTAACTATTGGGGCCTAGTTCCTTGAATTGTTTCATTGAAAAATACCATGAGAACATGAGACCCATCCATTGTAACACTAAATCTAAAAAATGCACATGTATAAACCTTACAATGAAAACTTCCCTTTACACTACATTTAGGGTAGTCTTGGATTATGTGCATGAACCATGAGTCCTAGAGGAAACTCATAGAGATTATCTCTATATGATTTTATCATAAGCGATGGTCTATACGAAAAGACCCAAACTTGCTACAAAAAATATCAAACTCCTATCAATATACTAATTGCGGATGAAAGGTTACATTATGACATGAAATATATGCAGGTTTTAAGCCTTGTGTATCCTTTGTGGCTAGATGTGGACCTTGTTTTATCTAATAGATACTAGATAAATTCGAAAGACTTGATGAAGAATTTATATGGTACTCAACTAATCAAGATTTGGAGTTCTCAAGATATCATCATTTGCAATGGTCTAATGAAGTGGATGAAATATAATGACATGACTTGTATCCATGGGGTAGGTAACAACATTATAGATTATGTGACATCAGATATCCCTGTTTGTTACAAACCTATTTGTGGCACTACCAAGTGTCACATTTAAGAATCAAAATTTATCATGTGTCACAATTTCATGATCATGTAACAATGTTTTTCATAATCCGTAGACATGTTGGAGGCGAAACCTATCATTTGGAGGTCGAAATACTATCCTTCACCTTCAGTTTTTGGCAATTTTTGAGGATCATCACTCCCCTTATATTTGGCCCTTGGTTTTTATGAATAGAATTTGTGCAAGTTATGTTGTAGCTTCATTTTGGTAAACAGAAGTTGCGCAAGTTGCTGAGGAGCCGGACAACAGACTAAAGGAAGAAAAAGAGATAACGAAAAATCAGTATTGAAGAAATAATTTGCAACAAGATCAAGAAGAAGAGATAACTCTCAGGTTCTCAACCAACAAACCTATATTAGATTAGATATGAGATCGATATAATTGTAAAGGGTTGTTGGGGTTTTTTTTGTTGCTAGAGTCATTGTTGTTAGATTCATGTTGTTAGCTTAGGTGCATCTTGAGATATGGGTAAGAACTAGATTCTTAATGTAATAGAGTTTTGTGTTATTGTAGAGTTGGAAAGAGCAAGGGATTGCGATAACCTTGTCTCGTACTTGTTGGGGAGTATCCTCTGATTACTTGTATATGTGACTGAAGCTGTGACAAGAACCTGATATGCTAATATAATCGGAGGCCCAAATTTTGAATATATCTTGTGTATTTAGTATTCTGAATGTATTGACTACTAATATATATTATATTTTATGTCTGATATGCTTGAGATGCTTCCTTCTGAATGGAGACGCAACTCTTTTTCTTTATTCTCAATTAGGAAATGTTCATAAATGCTACAGGTTTAATCTATCTTGCGTAAGATTAACATGAATCTTGATACTTATGATATTTTTCTAAGTATTATCCTTACCCTTCCCTCTCTTTCTCGTCTCGGTTGTGCTTTAGGTGATACTTCTTCCCTTTCAAGAAGATGAAAATTTCATCTCTCTAACTACTTCGGTGCCTTTTGTTGGTATCCATAAGACAACCTTGGTCTGATCACTTTTGCGCCAACAAAATGGTTTTGTTTTTACGACCTATGTTTTAAAAGGGAACTTGCGAGGAGAATGCTTTCACGGATCTATAGATATGAGATTCATAAATGGTGGGAATGAAATTGTGATGCCTTTATATGGAAGGAAGGAGAGTTGTGAGGTAAAATCATGAATTATACAATAGATTATGTCTTTTATTCAGAAAGATCGAGTGACCAGTATGAGCTATTCTGCATAATAAATTACTGGAAGAACTATTCCATTGGATAGATCGACTACAAGAAGCTCCAAAATTCAAATATCACTTCAAGAAAATATGTACTTGGGACACAGAGAAGATCACAACACTTCATCAGTTGGATCACCAGATTACGTGAGCGATCAATTTTTAGGTTAACACAACTCTGGAAAGATATATCATTGAATTCACAACAGAGAATCACCAATATTTTTCATGGGAAGAAGAAATTTTCAAGAAAGGTTCACAAGGGAGATTGTTGAGGGAAATTCCCTTATGGATCAAAGAATTCTTAATGGAGGAGCGGATGATAACTATTCCATGGATCAAAGAATTCTTAATGGAGGAGTGGATGATAACTATTCTTAATGAGATGGTAGCCTAAAAAACTATGCTTGGGGTAGGGTGATTTTGGGCTATGATCATGATCTGAGAAGGGGAAATGGCTCTTTGACATATGGGGAAGATCAAGAAATGAATGAAAGAAACAAGCGAGCCTTATGGAGAGCTTCCATAGTTGAGAAGTGGTGGTGCATAAAGGTAAAGAAAACAACAAAGAAGTTTGAGGTGTTGCGGAAAGAAATTAGATCAAGAGGAATAGTTGAAAGAAATAAGGAAGAGTTGAGGAAGGTAAGAAGATAAGAAAGACTGCCTAGTCTAATATTATAGTAGAGAGGAGTGCAAAGAGGAAGGTTTCCATGGGTGGGTGGAAGAGAAGAAGAGTGTGGAGAAGAAAGGGAAGAAGAAGCAGGTATGGACCTTGCAGGAGACCAAGAATATTCATCCCCAATATCAGGAAACATTGGGAATCAGGCTGAGAAGGATGCTCTAGAGGAAGAAAGAGAGACCCCCCAAATCAAAGAAACCCTCCCAGAAGTCAGTGGAACCAACCCCGAATCACCCATCCCCCATGTTTCCTTTATACCCATGGTAAATTCTACACAGCATACTTATGCCAGTTTTATTCCATCACAACTTGTTAGTCAGAACCAGTCTATAAGTGTAAACACTCATAGGATATTGGGATCCACTAGCATATTGAAACCAGGACTGTCAAGTTTAATTATAATAGGAACAATAAGACTCTGAATGGATGGAAATATGGGAGGATCGATCTCTTGATACCTAGAGTTTTGGGGTAAAGGGGAAAAGGATGTAGAGAAACATTGGTTCCTATGTGAATCCATCTAGAGATCTAGAGGGACTCTTGATGCAAACAAGTTAGTAGAGTTTCAGACTACCTTGAGAGTTCATTCCCTAAAATGGTACATGAAGGCTATTGAACCAGGGGTACAAGGACATCCATTCACACTTACTCAAGTTCATTTGAAGTTCATTGTTGAATTCAAACTACCCTAGTTAGAGAAACAAGCTCTCTCTGAGTTGTGGGAGATTCAATAAAGGGAAGGAGAATCTTCCTGGGAGTACAGTCATAAATTTAAAGATGTTATCGAGAGGTTAGCGCATCTAATTCACTAAGATCACCAGAGGGAATGGTACATTCAAGGATTACTACTTCTTAAGAGAATTCATTTAAGACAATAGCAGATAGACACCTTAACAGATGCCTTCGAATAATCGATGAAGATAGAAGCCATGGTAGATTATCCAAGGAGACTGAGGGTGACCAGGCCTCCAATAGATGCAATTTTTTCACAAATATAGGGACAAATATCGACGTTAATAGAGAATATTCAAGAATTCACCATACCAAGATGAGGAAAACCTCAAGTTTGGTGCACAGGATGCTACACTGAAGGGAATCTGGAAAATGAATGTCCATGCATAAGGGGAATGGGACCTCCTCACAATCCGATGGGACCCTCTCCAGGAACAACGGGAGGATTCACACAAGTATCTGTGACTCCACCATTCCATACACTAGAGCTATACAATAACTTGCTCGACACTCAAACATCTCAACCAACTGATTATTGTAAGATTTGTCGGACACATGGTCATGCGTTTACGTAGTGTCCTATTATGAATAAGTACATGACTATGCCCAATAAAATACATTGTGAGTTCTGCACATCTACAACCCATGCTACAAATGAATGTAGAGCGCTAGACGCGCTTGCTGACAGATTAGATCGAACAACATTAAGAATAAATGAAACCCCTCAAGGACCTGGAAGAGGCCATGGAGGTGGGGTTGGAGGTGGATTCATAGGAGGAAGAGGGTTGATCCAATGTTACAACTATAATTAACAAGGTCACTTGGCCACATACTACCCTCACCCAAGATGACCATGGTTCTCTCATTGCTGAAATAATGGGAACACAACCGAAGACTTCCCAGAACTAATCACAAAATGAGAAGATCACGTTCATCAACGAGGAGATAATATCATACGATCAGAACTAAAAAGGGGAGTCAAGGGACAACTACCTAATATTAAAATCATTACTCGCGAAGGAGCAAAAATAGGGGCAGATGCAGACAGTTAGCCCAAGATTCATAAATCATCTCCCAAGGATGACATGTATGACCCTTTGAAACAAAAGTTGCTCTTCAAAAATGCAATAGAAATGTTTAAGTGTATCCCTAATCCAGGAATAATGGAGAATTACCGTAAATTCACCTCTTAACCTAAACATTTGCAAGCCCCTACCTCACCGCTGACACCTAGAAACTCTGTAATTCCAAAGAGACACCATGAGCAGTCTCAAAGTGTAATCAATCTATGGTTTCCATTGTTCTTTGATATCCTAGGGGATTACCAACTTATGGAGAAGTTGCGCACCACCCTGTACCTAATACTGGGAAATGAGGGAACCCTAGAAGCCATAGTAAGGACCAACCTGCCTGAGAAGAATACCCAGAGAATACAAAGAAGAAAGGTGTGAAAAATAAAATAATTTATGTTATAAGCCCATCTAGATGATTTTTAAATCAAATATGTCATCTAGATTTGGGATATGATGTCAACATCCTAGGAAAAATACCTCAGAAGATTTTGGAAAACCTCAGTTAGTATATTCCCCCCATCTAGTTGAGAATGGAAAACTAGTACTGCATTTTCTCGGTAGGAAGGATGGAAAAATATGGAAATAGATGTTGCAGAAGTTAAAACCACAACCAATTTTGAATTAATTGAAATCATGGGAGATAAGGATCCCTACCCTTCTCTACTCAGAATTGATTCGGAATATCACAACTATGTTATCATTGATCTAAAGAGGGATACAATGATGTTTGAGGAAGATGGGATAAAAGTAGTTCAACCTTTGGATCCATATTTAGGGCCTAGATACACTGAACCAATGGAAAACATTATGGAATTAGATTCTCTTGACCAATTATACACCATAACAACAAGAACGAGACCGGATTACATAAATCCCACTACAGATGGATAGGTAAGTTGGAGAAGCATACAATCTGTTGATGAGGATTCAAAATTAGCATTTGACAGTTGGAAACAATGTTCATATCAATGATTCTCAAGATGATGCTCAATTGTCAAAGCAATGAGATGGATTGGAACCTAGATCATATAACAACCAACATATGATGGTACCTCATAGGTACACAATTTTCTTTCCAGCATGGAAGAGAAAATAGTGAAGGATCAAAGGATCTTTGTTCTTGACTAAGACTTGCAAGATACCCCACTAGATGGTGGGCCTCTCATAAAGACTTGATTATGGAGTGGGAAGACACAAAACAAGACATCCGATGTCGATTCCAAAGTAGGGATCAACTGAAAGAACATATTAATATATATTTGCAAGATGCACAAGTATTTGATGGATGATCTGACCCTAAAGTACATATTGAGCATTGCTTGAAGCAGTGCCAAGTTGCAAAAGTACCATCTAACCTATGGGTTCAGGTATTTCTCCATTCGTTGGGTCCAATCCCAAAAGCATGGTATATACACGAGGAGACCAAAAGACAAACAAATTGTTGGTAGATATTATAGGACCAATTTCATAAGGACTTCTCCTTTACAGGTAAGTACTTTGAGCTCAACATAGTCCTCCAAAGAAGCAAAGAAATGATTTTTACTGACATTTGAAAAAATATATCAAGTCCAATAGTATGTGTTGACCATGTTCAATTGCTTTAGTCTAGTCTAAATCTTGAATATGATAATATAGTTGTACCTTGATGTAAAATTGATAAAGACCCAGAAAAACCTGATGACTTAGAAAAGCTTAGAAACTTAAGCATTAAAGAAACGAAAGGCAATAGAGAGATTCGTGATACAATACCTAGTCGCATCGATAGCTCCTATAAACATCTACTAAAGTTGCAAAAAATTAATATAGGGAGTACAACACATCCTAATATAGCTTCCATAGGATATTACTAGGATGAGCAAACTATAAATGACGTATACAGCCTGTTGCGGGAATATGAGGACTTGTTTCCAAAAAATTTCTCAGAACCGAAAGGTATAAAAGGAGCCATGGGAGAAATGAAAATTGAGTTGAAACCTAGCTCAAGACTTGTGAAGCACAAACCATACTTCCTTAATCCTAAAATAAAAGATAAGGTGAAGAAGGAAGTGAAAAAAATGCTTGCGGTAGGACTTATTTTCCCAATCTAATAAGCATAGTGGATTAGCCCCATAGTTATCGAGAGAAAGAAAGATACAAAAGACATTCGAGTATGTGTGGACTACAAAAGTATAAATTCTACATGTGTGTATGATCTGTTTCCAACACCTTTCAGTGACGAAGTGTTAGATCATATTAGGGAAAATAATCTTATTCATTTATGGACGGATTCTCAAGATATCACCAAGTCAAAATTGCAGAGGAATACAAGAAGAATACCACATTCATAACTGAATGGGGGTCATTCACATAAAAAGTAATTCCCTTTGGATTAAATAATGCTCCTGTAGTCTTCTCTCGGATCGTAATACTAGCATGTTGTGGCATGAATATTTATTTCACATGTGATTTTCATGTCTCTTAATTAACTTAGAAGTGATTCAAATTGAGATAATTCACTATGAAGTGAGTCCCTGGACTACAACGTCCCTCTCCTGCAGGTGGCTGGGTGTGTTGCAGTTAGATTAAATGGCATATCCTGGCCTTTGGGTGGCTACGTATATTACATGCTTCCTATGAATGAATTCTTGACATATACATAAGAAAGCGTTCTATGGTTTTCTCCCATTTTGGCTTCCATGTAACTACTATTGTATTGTGTTCTGGATGTGATTTTGATTTGATGCTACTTATGTTTATGTGCTTATGATATATATTGGATGCATTCATAGATGATACATTGATGATACATTGATGATACATTGTTAAACATTGTTTTTAAGGTGAAATGATATATATTGTGGTTAAAAGTGCTATAAAGTTCCCATAATGATTCAACCCCCCCACACTGATTATTCCAACACTTGCTTCATACCCTAGACATAGCTTCAAACCCTAGTCAGATTTATCCTTCATGCACTGGTTAAACTCATAACATCATTTCCATAATACACTTCCAGACTACAACATCACAACCTCAAGAGAAATTCACTTTGTAGCTTCATAAACCTTCGTCATTTACAGTGGAACTTTAAAACTCCAAAATATTTTATTGCACACCTTCATACCCCGAGATTACTCACTAGATCCTCTTGCACACCTCGTATATTTTCAATGCACTTGTACTTGCTCTTCTTGCTTGGAATCTCTTCAGATGTGCACCTATATCCTATATTCATAGTTTTTCTACATTGACTTATGGGTCAACTTGTAAAACTAGCTAGGCCGACCTATACTTTCTGGTTGGGTTGACCTAACAAAATATTTCATATCTCCTCATTCATATGGAGTAAGAGGGAGTGCCATATACCATTGCAAATGCCTCAAAATAAAATTTTCAACCATATATGTTATATTCTCATTTGAGATAGGTATTTGGAGTAAAAAGGCATTCAAATCTAGGGTATCCAAGTTGAATATCAAATATATAAAAAAGATATTTCCAACAATCTCTATCTTGCAATCTTTACCTTGGACATATGTAGTATCCCTCTGTCTTTGACGTCAATGAAAACAATTTATTTTCAACAATTATATGCACATTTAACCCAATATATGCACCTCCTTGGGGTCATATCATACATATTTAACCCCATATATTCCCTCCTTGGGGTCATACCATAAAGGGGGAGTTTTATGGGCCCTATTGCTTCAATACAATCTATAAATTTGGTTATTAACAAGGGAATGGATGGACCAGATGTTATTTTTATTTATAAATTTACAATTACATGGCTATATTATAGTGTGGAAGGATGTTTATCTTTTTCTGTAGGTACAACTATTGATTTTGGAGGAAAGGGTGTTTCACATTTTGAAAATACTATTGATTTGGTGGCCATGGATATGGAAATCAATTATTGTGGTTTATTTAGTTGAAGGTTATTTTTTTAATTCACCAAAACCTTTTGGTTTAAGGATTTTGAGGTGAAGTAAATTTTGAAAGACGTGATCTAGAGTTTTACGGAGGGTAGGGATAATGTTTACTAACATTATGATAAATCTAGTGAGAGTGCTCTATTGGAGTATATATCCTTGGATAACTCTATTGGTAATGGTTTGTTGAAAGTGATGGTGTGCCCTTTAAATTTTATATTATTTAGGATATTGTCTCCTACACCCTTAAAGGCATCGAAAGAGTGGCCTCCTCCTCTATCCTAAGAAAATCTGGTCACTAGAGAGGATGAGTCGGTGGTCAGTTTTAGTATATATTTGGAGGATGCACAACTCACTGTTGAGTTGGAAGAGCCTTCCCATGAAGTTTTGTCCCACCCATTGGTGCTCATGTTCTAGTGTTTAAGGGTATAAAGGAATCTGAAATTGCTTTGTAAGACAATTCCAAGAAAACTAGAGTGTCTTTGCATGGATAGGGATTTTAGGTTCACCCTCATTCTTCAAACTTTACAATTCCCAAGTGGTTGATAGACTTGGATGGATTTTTTTTTTCCCCGATAAGTAATAGTGAATATTTTGAAAGGTTTATGCATCTGAAGATTAGGGAGTGATTCTATTTTTCCTTCATATTATACTTGAAAGTAGCTTTCAGCCATTGGTGTTTACAAAATTGGGAGGATTACACCTTAATCGATTGAGCTAATAGGATTTGACTATATAAAAATATGTTAAATGTTATAAATGTATGAATACAATTTTAAGATTAATTATAAAATATATTGATTATTTGCTTTGTAAATTATTCATGATAAAATGATATATGCATTAATTGTTATGCGTTTATTAATTCATAAGCAATTATGAGTTAATTGATGTGAATTCATTAATTTTATAAAAAATGGATTATCTTTCTGTTTTTATGGGATGTTAAAAAATAAAAAAATGAAAGCAATAAATTAATTAATTTATGTTTCTAAAATATTATTTATATTAATTAAAAGGTGGGGAAATATTTTAGTTAATTTATACTTTTAAGTATAGATTATTTTAGGGGTTAAATTTATATTATGTTACATTGTAAAATTCCAAAAAAAAATATTTACTTAAAATTATTTCATTCAAGAAGAAATAAAAAATGATTATATTACATGTTCATATTTAAAACATAATACTTGAGTTTTAATGTTTTTTTATATGTCTCAAGAATAAATAGAAAATGATTATATTAGATGTTAATATTTAAAACATAATACTTGAGATTTAATGTTTTTTTATATGTCTCGATCATGTTTTTTTTATATGTCTCGATCATAAATGAATAAAAAGGACTTAGTTTTATGTCACATTAAAATGTTAAAATAAAAAAACTAGATAATCTATATTTTAAAAAACAAAAAGTGACATTGTGATGTTGAAGAATGTTAAAAATAAAATAAAATAAATGATTTTATTATATTAAAATGTTTAAAAAAAATAGTTAACTTATATTTTAAAAAACATTGAGATGTTCACTAAATTAATTAAAGAAGGATATCTTTGTATTATGAAATTAAAAAATTAAAAAATTAAAAAATTATATCATATTTTAATTAAAGAAGGGTGTCTTTGTATTATGAGATTAAAAATAAAATAAAAAAGAATTATATCATATTTTAATTAAAGAAGGGTGTCTTTGTATTATGAGATTAAAAATAAAATAAAATAAAATTTATATCATATTTTGATATTTCAAATTTATATGAATAGAGGGTTAGTTTTATGTTGCATTATAATATAAAATTAATATGCATAATGTGTGACATTATATACCAAAATAGTTAGTTTTATGAAAACAAAAGTAAAACTTTTATGACTTAGTTTTATAGAAACAAAAGTAGAACTATGATCATTTATAAAATTATTGTTTTATGTTTGATTATGTAGAATACATTATTTTTTTCATTTGAATCATATAATAATGTCAATATACAATAAATATATATAAGATGGTTTTTTTTAACCGAAAATGGAAAATTTGCATTATTTAAAAGCTACTTCAAGACACCCCTAAAATAAATTAAAAAAAAAATAGGTAAAATATCCTAGAAAAAGGGAGGATATTCAAGAGCTGGAACTAGAATGTGTTGGGCTTGAGAATTACAATGGATCACAAAGGTTTGAAAACCCTTCCATTCAAAAATTCTGAGACGGTAAACCTTGTAGAAAACACTGAGACAACATCAAAGTTGTAAGTTCATGCAAACTTAAACTAGGGGGAACCTGTTATGATCTTCAACCTCTTCCATTTCTCTATTCTTGTCCTGCGAGACTGTTGCAAAAAAGTCGGGAATCAGCCACGGACGCCGCTTGAGTTTGGAGATTTTGAACCTTCTCGGGTGATTCCCTAATGCCCATTGAAGGGTTAGTTAGAGTCCTCTAAAGCCATGCATAACCCCTTCCCCGCCTACCACCATGGAGATTAAACAATAAGTTTTAATCTATTAATATATTTAGAATAAATAAACATAAAATGACTTAAACAATAAGTTTTAATTTAAATGATTAATAACATGATTGTGATTATTCAAATTCTAAGAGGTCAATTTAAATATTACTTAATATTATAATCAACGTAGAGTGAATAACTCGAAAGTTGTGAATGTATGATTGAAAATAAATTTATTAACACACTAAAGATTATATATGCACATGAAATAACAGAACGTTTTGAATAAAATTAGAATGTAACAATAATAAAAACATAAACACGCGGGAGCCTATATTGTGAAACGTGATATATTATAATGGTTTTATGGCCATGCATTAAAAAAAAGTATTCTTGATGAAAATAGCGGCTTCAAATATGATATTGAAATACAAACAAGGTTGAGTGGCAGTGTAGTCCTTGTTAACGAGTTTAGAAAGAAAATTGTGGAAAATGGGGTGGAATTGTATATGAAACTAAGTGTTTGGTGCAAAATGTATATGACGGAAATGTTGTGTGGAACATGTATATCACAGAACATGGGGCAAAAGAAAATGACGCTTCGCAGACAAAGCACCATCTATTTTTTGAAAGTATATAGCAAACATATATTTTCTGAAAGTATATAACAAACTACAAATTGGTTGAAAGTGGAAGAATAAATTTGGAAATTTAAATGCATTTTCCATATGGACTGGTGAAAGAGAAAAATATATGAAGACATAAAATTAAAAGGAGATAAGAAATATAAAAATTTAAATGCAGTTGTAAATGATGCTTGCATTGTAGAGCAACATTTATTTCGAAATATGTAAAAAGTAAAAGTCTGTAACATATAAAAAATTAAATGCATTTGTCATACTGACTCGTGAAAGATAAGAATGTATGAAAACATAAATTTAAAAGGAGATAAGAAAACATTTTTATTTGAAATATGTCAAAAAATAAAAGTTTGTTACATACAACTGGAAATTTTGAAATATACAAGAAAATTAAAGTCTGTTACATATAAACTAGAGTTTCAATGTGTTTTTCATGTAGACTGGGATTGGGGCTCCCGCGGACCATTAGTGAAATATGTACAAGAAACAGGATTGTGGAAAGAAGATATAGTGCAATAGCTGCAAAAAGAAAAATGGAAAGGTATAAGTATTTACCTATACATCTTTATTCCAGAAACTGGAATAACTGGGTTGATAAACAAAGAAGTATGCGATCAATATTTTTACAGTGAGGGTACATATGAGTCATTTCGCTATTTGCTTGCGGATGTCGTTTCATTGATGTCGCCAACATCTGCGGTTTCAAGGATGTCCTCGATGACTGTTGGAATGCTGGCAACTGTCTGTTGCCTTTCGTCGACGGCCTGTTTCAATTGCCTTTTGAGCCATTCTTCAATGTAGCTTCTCATTATGGTGACGTTGATCTCATTCTGGATTTTTTTGTTGAAAATATCACTTTCTAATTGCCGAAAGTTGATAGAAAGATTACAGAGAGCTTGATGAATTTCCTCGTTCTGTACTGCATATTTGACTCGCCAGTCGTGGACATGAGCTTGATCAAATTGAAGGATGCTATAAAAATTTTCCAGAGACAAGGCCTTAAACATAGCAACCTATTTATCGAACTCTTGGTTGGTTAAGGGAAAAGAGTTTGTGATTAAGTCACGGTCTTGGAAGTTGTTGGTTTTCCCGGCTAAGTCTATATTTGATAGCCTTGTGAATAATTTATCTTTGTTCAATATGGCTTGTTCACATGACTGAACAATGAGATGCAGGTTCTTCAGTTTTTCTTTCCAACATGAATTCAATTGACCGATCCAGTTTTTGGATGGAAGATCTTCTTCTCTTATTTTTGTTTCTGTCATATTGTTGACAATCTTGCCAAAATGAATGACCATTTTTAAAAAGAAATTTTCTTCATTTTTTAACTCGGCCTCCAAATGCTCGAGCAAACTATGTGCCCTGTTTCCAAGGGAAGTGATGGTTTCTGATCTTTTCCACACCTTGGTAACTAGTTCCATTCCTTTTTTTATATTATTCTCCACATATCCTTTACAGGATGCGAGCAGGGTGGAGGATGATTTTACATTGACTGCAGGGGTGTCAGGCATGGCTATTGCCAAAGGATTGACAAGCAATGGCATAGGAATGAAAGCATCTTCCAATTCCTTGACCCGGGCCTTCAGTTTGGCATTCTCGTTCTCGACTCCTCCAATGGAATCATGAGGTGCTTCTCTGCTCACGGTGTGAAGTTGACAGATTTGGGATAGTCACATGTTGGCAAGGTCAACCTCTGAACGAGATTAACCTTTCTTATTTTTAACATCTTTTTTCTCAATTATCAATTTTTCGGACTAGCTATCAAAAACAACACTCTGGAACACAAAGGATTCATCTTCATAAAAAAAATCGGTAACGGATATGTCCATTGGATGGCTATGGTGGATGGCGTCTCTGGGATGATCAAGGAAGCGTATCATGTTATCCATATTAGAGTCAAGTTCCATGTTCTCACTCTAAATTTACGTCTCTTCCGCCTGCCCCACATTTCTTTTTCTCTTCTTCTCTACTGGAAGCTTGTGAGAATTATCAATTTTAGAGTGAGGAGGGTCGTTATCTCCTCCTTCGTTTAAAGAAATTTGAGTTTCTTTGTTGTTGTGGTGGGTTGTTGGAGCGATGATCCAGGATGTCGTACTTTTTTTAGTGGTATTTGTGGATTGAAAACTCTTGTCACCGGGGCCTTTCCCCTGTTGCGTGTACAATTTAGTGTAGCTTTTCACTATGTCTATGTTACCGACATCAGAGGCAGGACTGTTGTCGTCACTGTCTCTCTTTTTGGACATGTGTTTTTTTGAAAAAGAATCATCGTGGCCAAGTGTTTGTAAATGTTGTCGAAAAATATTATAGGGGTCGAACCCTCTTATGATTTCAGCATATCTCAGTTTCGAGAGGCTAGAATGTGCTGTGAAATCGTCAATTTTGTTGACATTTTTCAATACGAACTCCCTTACTTTCCAAGGCAGAGGAATGAACTGTTTTTTTTTCTTCCTTTGGAACAGATAGAACCAATAGCTATATTGACGTGCTACTTCTACAACAAACATTATGTCCGTAATGTGACATGGAAGGAGAGCAGGTTGTTCCGTGGAGCCAAAAATTCTTATGACAATGTAATTATCCAAATGTTCGAGTGTCCCCTTTTTGTCCAAAAAACTAGTTTCTTGTTTAGATATGCGGGGAGCATCTTCTTCTAATAACAAAACTTTTAAAACATAGACAAAGCCATTAAAAACCTCATAAAAACAGTGGGAAGCCTTGTGCTTCCATAAGGCCTGGTACCATAATGTTACTGGGTGGAATTCAAAATTGACATTCTTGGATAGAGATAGTTGTGGAAACCGACAGGAATGCGCTATTGAAAAACTAAATAGGATGACATATAAAATTTATTTTCCCTTCTGTAGCTTGACAATTGGGAACAGATTTCATGGGAAATTAACCTGCCCCAATCAAAAAAGGCATGTTCCTTGACTGTGAAATACAAAATATAAAGAGCCATCCACAAAACAGTTGTTTTGGACTCCTGTCCTGTTATTCTTGTAAACAACCATACAATTTTGTGGAATGGATTTCTAAATGAACTAACTTTCATGCTTGTAATATCTTCAGGAACTAGAAGTGAGTTTTCCAAAAAATGGGGCAAGAGGTCCAACCTGTTATTATGCTGTTCTAGGAACTCTTTTCAATCTTCTCCTCTGAACGTCAATGTTGGCTCTGACAATTTTAGCATCTGGAGAAAGACCTGAGGTGAAAAATAAACAAAAGAGCGGTCCTGCAGTGGAATAATTCTTTTCTTGAAAATAAATTTATCGACGCGCCAAGAGACCAGGTCCTTACAGTAAAAAACCTCAGGGACACAGGCTGCATGAGCAATCCCGAAGGTCCAAATTACTTGGTTCTCTGTGGCAGAGGTTGAGTAATAATAATATGTCCTGGACCACTGGAAGGTATGGTCCTCACGCCCGAAGATGTTCACTATATCTCCACAGAACTACTGTCGAGTTGATGCCATAGGTTTATGAGAACATTGATTTGCTGCAAATGATGGTTTAAACGAACAGTTAGAGACGATAATGTAACTCTCCGCTAAATCTTGGTTAAATTCTTATGAATGGGAAATCTCCTCGAGCCTTTCACTAATTAATGACAATCTGTATGGGTGGTGCATGACAAAATATTAGAATTAAAGCTTATTTATTGCATATTTAGAAATGCGAAGGTGGCAGGTATGACGAAGAGCAATTAAGGATTAGAGGTTTCGTGAATGTGCAAAGGCCACGATGTGCGAATGGGATTTCCTAATTTTGAAATCAACACTCGTAAGGGATAATATAATCCCCTCGCAAATTTTGGTTTAATACGCATCAATACGAGATCTCCTCAAGTTTTTCGCACATCAATGACAATTTATACGGTTCTTGCATGATGACCGGTTAGAATTAAATGCCAATAATTTCATATTTAGAAACAAGATATGTATATATATGTAATTTTTTTTTCTTTTATTATAGACAATTGCAAAGGTGTCGGAGACGACGGAGAGCAAGGAAAGAATGGCAAGCTCTGAAAAGCAGTTGGATGGGAGTCAAAAAAGGCTTGCGGGGATACTCAAGACAATCGAGTGTTGCATGGTAAAATTTCATGTATCGGAATTTTTGAGTGCAAAGTGTTTAAAACAGAAGAGATCATGATGGGGCAATTCAACATCCGGTTTGTATATTTTTGGAATTCCAGCAAAGTGGCTAACTATGGAATAGGGAAATTTCTAATTGCATGCCTAGAAATAAGATCTTATATATAATTGGAAACTGCTAATTGCAAAGGGGCGTGGGCACAAGAAACAACGACTAGGAACTAAATATTTATTCAACTTGCCAAACCAACGATCCGCCAAACAAATTTGAAGAAATGGCGAAGTATGGAAAGCGTATAGATGGGATTCAAAAGGGGGTGACAATAGTTCCACAAAATATGCAAGGAACTAACGATTAAATTGTATTTCTCGGAAGTTTTCAGTGCAAAATGTATACCATGGAAGAGGGCATGATAGGTGGACCGTAATATGGAAGAGGGTATGATCTAAGGCCGGTTGAAAATTTGTATATTGTGGAAGTGACGGTACTGTTCGTAGGGCATGGAACAACAAAAGTCCAATCGAGAGCCCGCCTACCAGTAATTCGCGGTCGAAGAAGTTTCTAGGTATGGAATGGGGAAGCGTTCGGTTGGTGTCATGATAAAAGAGAACGAGTGCAAGTGTGAACCAGGAATACGATCAGCGAGTTTACTTGTTTCTTTCTTGTATGATTCATCTGTCAATTTGTATATCACAGAACTACAAGGCATTCTATTAGCGAGCCAACCGGCAAGTCCAGTTGTCAATTTGTATAGTGCGGGACTGTGGGTGTTGTTTGCAGGAAAAAGAACTATAGAGGAAATGATTTTCCCTTTAATATAGCTTATATGCCGCAAATGCGGTAGGGTCAATTTAAAAAAATGGAAAGAAGTCATTGGAAACGCGTGAATTCGACAAGCCGCACAACAAGGCATTTTCGGGAAAAAAACGATTAACTAACCAGGAAGAGAAACTACAGGGAATAAAAGAGTGGGAAAATATAAAGGCGGAAGGGATTTTTTGTAAGCGTGAATTGGTTTCAAAGAAGCCCCATTGTTGCGAAACCATCATTTTATACTAATTGTTAGAAAATGCATTGTTGAAGATTAGATTTTATTGCAACATGTGCATGTAAGTATGTTTTTGATACATTCTTCCATGACTGTAACATATTAACTTAACTATTAAAGTTCATTTTCTACTAGTTTCCAACAAATTCTTTGTTGAAGATTAGATTTTATTGGAACGTGTGGGTGTAACTATGTTCTTGATACATTGTTCCATGACTGCAACATATTAACTCAAGTATTAAACTTCTTCCATTATGGGTTGTTAGCATTAAAACTTAATAACGATTTTGCTGCAACATCGTACATTGGTATTGTTATTTTCTATCTGCATTACGAATAGAATTGAACATTGGTTTGAAACTGTGTAATCCATTTTTTGTTTGCATAAAAGGCTGTTGGATTGACACAGTACATTGAATTATAATTGTGAGATGTTCCATATTAGAAAAAATAAGCTAAGTAAACACAATATCGAAGAAGTACGAGAGCACAGAACCATGCCAATGAGAACATGCGTTAAATCCAGAAAAGAAGCAACAACGTAGAGTCGAAGGAAATGTTTTTAATAGCAAATCCATCTAAAAAAATAATAAAAACACCCATTATTGTACATCTATCCTTAGAAATTGGACCCAGTTCTTCGGGCCAAAAAATTGAACGTATCTGCGACAAACACATGCACGAGATCCGCAGTATGCAATATCCTCACAGTTTTATCCTCGATGAATCATCCTGTGTTGAAATTGATAGTTTTCAGAAGCTTCCCGTGAGGAAGAAGAGGAAAATTGTTGCAGGTCAAATGGAATAGCCCTTAGCTGAAACCACCTCTGCATAGTCCAAAAACATTTAGGAGCACAAGTTGCACGTGCAATTCCAGAGGCCCAAATTAGTTCATTCTGGGAGGAAGGAGATGACTAGTAAATGCCTTGCAACAGTGAGAGTTTTGGACCTGATTCCCAAATATGTTAATCAATAATTTTTTGGCTTGAAATCTATCTCTGGGAGAATGAACATATCATTGCTTTACAATGAAACTCTTCCACCCAGAACAGATTAATTTGGAACTTTGGAATTCCTACTTTCTCACTGCAAAGTGGCCATTGTGTTTACTGTCAGTTTGTTTTCTAAAACTCCTTTTGGTGTTGTCAAGACCACCATCACTGAGCTAGGAAGTTTCGTCTTTTATGGTTGATTTCAATTTGGGTGCAAGAGTGGGAAAATTCTCTGCATTGCCATCATCCATTGTCGTATCATCGACCATCAGATCATATTCTTCTGTTTCAGAATTCATGACATCAACTTGTGCGCCAAACATGAATGCAAGTGGGAAGGTTCTCTGAGTAGGCAGGGTTGCCTTGGAATTCTTTGGCTTGAAATATATCTCTCAGTGTTCCAAGGGATCATCTCCTTTTTTTCTGCTGGGCGGAGGGAGATGAGTAGTAAGAATATGCCCTGGAATAATGAAACCTTTGGCGATTATTCCCTAATGTGTTTACTGTGGCTGGATAGACCTGTTGCCACAAGTTATTAAAATTTTTTGTTTGCTCGAGATGATGTTTGAAATGAAAATCGGGGAGGGGATAATATAACCCTCCGTAAATTATGGTTTAATGTGTATCAATGGAATATCTTCTCGATCCTTTCGGTGATCAATGACAATCTCCAGGGTTCATGCTGAATGAGTTGTCACCATCACAACTCACTAATTGCACAATTAGAAAAAAGTGCGAAGGTCATGGTGACATTGAAGCGAGATTAAGAATTAAAAATTTCTTAAAAGTGCCAACCCACCAGCGCACAAAAAACAGATTGCATCATCTTTGAAATGAATACTTGGAAAGGATAACATACTTGTGCGCAAATCTTATTTTAATTCGTAGTAATGAAAAATCTTCTCCGGACTTCCAGACATTAACGAAAATCTTAACGGTTCCTGCAGGATGAACTACTAGCACTAAAGCTTAATTATTTCATATCTGGAAAAAAGTACGAAGGCAGTGATGATGGCGAATTGCGGCGAAGCACTGACCAACCCGGGAAACCGATTCCAAGAAATACCTAACTATGGAAAGCGGTCGGGCGGGTTACAAAAGAAAAATGGTAGAAGATATACCTAGGAGACATGAAGGGCCGATGGTCATATTACATCTCAGTGATAGATATTGGTCGTCAATTTGTATGTCGTGGAATTTTGGCTGCAGTTTGTGAATAGGCGAACAACGAAAGCGCAATGGCGAGAGGTAAATTTGTATATTGCTGAACTAGGGGTCTGTATAAAAAATCATGAGACATTGGTAAAAAGGACCAAGCAAACAGAAAGCGAAAGTATACGAGATGAAGGGAGGTTTGTTTGCAAATTTTTAAATTGCGGAAGTCTGGGTGCTAGTCGCAGGCGGCGGAATAATGGAAATGCAATGTTAAAGTCCCCTATGTAGGAACCCGCATTTCAAAAAAGAAAAGCAGAGAGAAAAGAGAAAATAGAAAATTTCATAAAAACGAGTAACACACACTAAATATGTACTTAGCCACATTTTGGATCGCGGGTTCTCGGACGGGTGAGCTCTAAATTGGGCATCCATTGTTCCCTGGCCTACAAATACCATTCAAAATTCAACGATATAAAAATTGGCTAGTGGACCTATGGGGTGGCTCGTTCAAAATTGCACTCCTTTTGTTTCTTTTCATACAATCAATACTCAGAGTTTCACGATATACAAATTGACAGATGGACTCTAGCGATAGAGGCCTCGAGCGTGCGATTGTCTATGGATGATAATCCCTATTAACTATTGGACATTATCTAAATACATTCTTTTGAATACTAAATTATTAATATTAAATATTGATATTGTACAATTTAATTAGACAAGGAGGTCTGTACAATATGAAATAGGGAAGTGGTCAGTGGGTCGGGTTGGTGATATAAAAGTAAGTGAAATCTGAATATGTGAATCCGCCAACTTCCTTACCAAGAAGTTTTCTGAAAAGAATGAGCAATACATAAAATCTATTTTTATAAATTACGAACATGATATTTTATAGAGCATGTATTGTTCCTGCATTCCATACTTAAGCCAATCTTTTGATTACAGGTACTCAAGCTAGCGGGCTCAAAACTAGGCCTCTATTGTTTTGTTAACTACAAATAGCACCCAAGAGTTCCGCGATATACAAATTGACAAGCAGTCTTGCGGTATGGCTCACCCAACATTGCATTTCTATTGTTTCATTTCGTTCAAACAACACTTGGAATTCTGCCATATACAAATTCACAGATGGAATCCAGGGTTGGTGGTCCCAACCTTGCGAGTGTTTACATATGGTGATCCCTATGAACTATCTAACACTACCAATGGACTCACGGGCTCAAAATTGGGGCTTTGTTTTTCTGTGACCTGCAAATAGCACCCAAAGTTCCATGATATACACATTGACAAGTGGATTTGTGGACTATTTCAATTTTAAGGGCATCGTGTTGATGTAATAACACAATTGGGCTTGGGCCAGTTTACATTTGTTTCTTACAATATCAAACGGAGAAGCGGTCGGTCGAGATGGTGATCTAAAAGTAATTGAAACCTCAAGTCATGAATCCACCAACTTTCGCAGGTAGAAGTTTTCCGAAAAATGACTAACACATACTAAGTGTGAACTCTTACAAGGTATGGACACGAGGTTCTTATAGAGTTTGTACGGATCCCACATTTCATACTTGGCCACTTTTTCAATTACGGATTCTCGGTCTGGCAGGCTCAAATATGGGCCTCTATTGTTACGTATCCTACAAATAACACCTAGAGTCCCACGATATACAAATTGATAGACAAAGTTGCGGACTGGGTCGCTCAACATTGTAGTTCTATTGTTGAGCGTCTTCTAAATAGGATTCAGAGGAAATGAGTAGTACATAGTAAATATGTATTTATAAAAATTATGGACATGAGATTTTATAGAGCATGTACGGATCCCTCATTCCATACTTAGCCACTATTTGGACGGTGGGTTCTCAGGCTAAAGGGTTCAAAATTGGCCCTCTGTTGTTCCGTGTCCTACAAATAACACCCACTTTTCCGCGATATACAAATTGAAAAGTAGACTTTCCATCTATTTGAATGTTAAGGTCCTCGTATTCATGTCTTAGCACAATTGGACTTGGGCCAGTTTATAATCATTTATTACCATATCAAATGGGGAAGCGGTCGGTCGAGTTGCTGATATAAAAGTAAGTGAAATCTGAAGTCGTGAATCTGCCAACTTCCGCACCTACAAGTTTTCTGAAAAACGAGTAATACATACTAAGTATGTATTCTTATAAATTATGGACACAAATTTTTTATAGAGCATGTACGAATCCGCCATTCCATATTTAGCCACTTTTTTGGATTGGGGGCTCTCATGCTGGTGGGCTGAAAATTGGGCCTCTATTGTTTCTCCCTCTACAAATAGCACCCACAATTCCATGATATACAAATTCACAAGCGGACCCGTGGGTTGGTTGGTTCAACATTGCACTTTCATTGTTTTCTGTGCTCCAAATAGCACTCGAAGTTCCACAATATGCATATTGACAGATGGAATCGAGGGCTGGCGGGTTCAAGTTTGCCATTTTTTATGCATGGCAATCCCTATCAACTATCTAACATATCTAAAAACATTATTTTCAATACTAAATTATTAATATTAAATATTGATACTGTAGAATTTAATTAGACGAGAAAGTTTGTACAATTTGGTCGGGTGAGTGATATAAAATTTTTCTGGAAAATGAACAATACATAGTTAACATGTACTTTTATAAAGTATGGACATGACATTTTATAGAGCATATGCGGATCCCTCATTCCATACTTAGGAAATTTTTGGATCGCAGGTTCTCGGCCTGCCGGGTTGAAAATTAAGCCTCTATTGCTTTGTGTCCTACAAATAGCACCCATATTTCCGCAATATACAAATTGACAGGCAGACTTGCAGGCTGGTTAGCTCAACATTGCACTTTTATTGTCCCGTAGCGATTCTGTATTAATTCCATATTTAGCCAATTTTTTGGATCGATGGCTCTCACGTTGGCGGGATGAAAATTGGGCCTCTTTTGTTCCTCTCTCTACAAATAGCACCCACAATTCCGTGATATACAGATTGACAAGAGGACCTGCGGGATGGCTGGCTCAACATTGAAGTTTCATTGTTTCGTGACCTCCAAATAACACTCGGAGTCCCGCGATATACAAATTGATAGATGGACTCGAGGGCTGACGGGTTCAAGTTTGACATTGTTTATGGATGGAAATCCCTATCAACTATCTAACATATCTAAAAACATTATTTTCAATACTAAATTATTAATATTAAATATTGATATTGCATAATTTAATTAGACGAGAAAGTTTATACAATCTGGTCAGGCGAGTGATATTAAATTTTTCTAACAAACAAGAAATACATAGTAAACATGTACCTTTATAAAGTATGGACATGAGATTTTATAGACCATATGCGGATCCCTCATTCCATTCTTAGGCGCTTTTTGGATCACGGGTTCTCGTCCTGGCGGGATGAAAATTGAGCCTCTATTGTTTTGTCTCCTACAAAGAGCACCCAGACTTCTGCGATATACAAATTGACAGGCGGACTTGCGAGCTGGTTGGCTCAAGATTGCACTTTTATTGTCCCATACAAATTCCGTATTAATTCAATATTTAGCCACTTTTTGGAACGGGTTCTCTCGGGCTGGCGGGCTGAAAATTGGGCTTCTATTGTTCGGCGCTCTACAAATAGAATCCACAATTCCACAATATACAAATTGACAAGAGGACCTGCGGACTGGTTATCTCAACATTGCACTTTCATTGTTTTGTGTCCTCCAAATAGCACTCGGAGTTCCACGATATACATATGGACAGATGGACTTGAGGGCTGGTAGTTTCAAGTTTTCCATTGTTTATGGATGGTAATCCCTATCAACTATCTAACATATCTAAAAACATTATTTTCAATAGTAAATTATTAATATTAAATATTGATATTGCAGAATTTAATTAGACAAGAAAGTTTGTACAATCTAGTCGGACGAGTGATATAAAAGTTTTCCGACAAATGAGCAATACATAATAAACATGTATTTTTATAAAGTATAATATGTAGATCCCTCATTCAATACTTAGGCACTTTTTGGATCACGGGTTCTTGGCCCTGCGGGCTGAAAATTGAGCCTCTATTGTTTAGTGTCCTACAAATAGCACCCATACTTCCGTGATATACAAATTGATAGGCGGACTTATGGACTGCTTGGCTCAACATTGCACATTTATTGTCCGGTGTCCTCCAAACAACACTCGGAGTTCTGTGACATACAAATCGACAGGACTCCACGACTGACGGGTTCAAGATTGCAATTGTTTAGGGATGGCCATCCTATCTAACTTTATCTAAAAATATTATTTCCAAATACTAAATTATTAATATTAAATATTGATATTGTACAAGTGAATTACATTAAATTATTAAAGGATGTTCAATCGCTTATTTTTTAAAAAAGTGAAGGAAACAAAATAAAGTTTTTTAAAAATTCCATCACCGAAAGCATAACAAGGACCAATTTGAATTTTAAGGGCCTCTTTTTCATATGATAGCAAAATTTCACTCCGCACAGTAATATTTGTTGATTTCAAATTATTCCAGGACATTAATTTTACCAAGTTCATCGAGTAAGAAAAAATTCTAAAACGACCAATTTAAATTTTAAGGGCCTCTTGTTGATATGATATCACAATTGCACTTCACACACTATATATTCATTGATTTCAAATTATTCCAGGACAATAATTTGACAAACTTCATCGATCAAGGAAATCTGCTACAATTGTGTCACAGCGCCATAGACAATTATTAGGCAGATCTGCGTGCTAGCTGGCTAAAAAATTCAATTATATTGTTCTGTCTCCTCTAAATAACAGTTGGATTTTCATGGTATACAAATTGACAGACAAAGCACATAACCAAGAACCAACCGAACTTCAAACAGGCCACAAGCAAGTTCCCAGAAGATTCCATAGGCAGAACCCATCGACCTTTGCATCAAACAATTTGATAAACAAATAAAAGACATTGTCATATTCGTTTTCTCTTGCATCTGGTATATGTTCCTAGTATAAAATAACCAGGGCATGGGATATATGGGGTTTTATGCCATGCTAATCTTATGCGCGTGCAATCCCAACTAGCCAAGTCCGACAAACATTCATCTGGATGTTGAACAAATATTACAGAGACACATGAGGTATTTTCATTTCTTGCCAAAGTTTGATATATATATATATATTTTCCCCTTCTTTAGCTAATATGAAAAATTGCATTGTCCTCATTTAAGGTGAATTTGCTATGTATCTGAAGCTCCCGTAGCATGTAGACACTGCTTTCCTTTTTCTGTAGATACATTTCATACGAAAACTCTACCAACTTAGAAAGCACATTTTGTAATAGAGGTTGCCTAACCATACAATGCACGGTTGTGTTGTCTATGGTTTGGATAAAATCAATCGTATCATCACTTATCAAAGTGGAGGCAGAAGCAGGGGAGTTGCATTTTGTACATACATGTTCAAAGGGGGTCGAGTACACATTGGTTGCAAATAAAATACCTTCAACCTGGGAACGTGAGCATAGGAATTAATACATTGAACAATATAATACACAATTGCACCCCCCCTCCCCTTAAAAAAAAGTAAAAACATAAAACAAGCCGCAAAAATTTGTTGAAGGCTATTTCTATAAGAAAAGTGAGGATGATTTTGTGGATGTATACGCACAACAGTTGTAGAGCTAGCTAGTTTCTTCAGATCCTTTACTATATCTACTCACAACTCTATTAAAAACATTGCCTGGGTTGTCTGAAAGATCCTTTCTCTAACATCGCTCTTCTTTGTTATAATTTTGAACAACATAAGTGGAATCTTCCCTTTATGCGATTGTTGTTCCATTGACGAAAACAAATCTGAATACGTATCGAACAATTGTAGATCTAACATGGAACAATGCAATATTTGTGTAAGTTATCTGAGATACATGCACATGCAAAAGTAAAGGACAAAACTGAATATGAAAAGTGGTACCATTTCCTTGTCCCTGTCCGACTCTCCATCCTTTATATGGAGAACGTGTTGCGAGCCAATTTTTCTCGCCAGTGTGACAGTTGCCCCAATCATTCCAATAGGGTAAATATCACTTCTCTGTGCAAGTTGGTTGATAGTCAAGTCTAGGACAAAAAGATATTTTGAACAAACAATAAGAAGTTTTTCCACAATGCTTGTTTCATTGAGAAAAATAATCCGATTGCAATCACAACGGTCATATACTATTTTGGGAAATATATTAAAATTTGTAATGGATATCCCATTACACAGAAATATCTTTTCTTCATGTTTTTGGACAAGTTGTGGAGGAACAGTCAGTGTCACTGTCATCATGGCCTCCTTGTCTGTCATGTCAACATGCATAATGGATCTACTTTTGTTTTCCTTGTCCAAGTAGGTGCTATAGACGACCCTTATGTCCCCGACGAGCACTTTTCGAGTTCGACAGTTGTTCAAGCCCTCTATTGATAGTACTTTGGATGTCACAACTTTAGACCTGGTGACATTTTTTGAACAGGAAAATTAGAGTGAATGGTAGTGTGCAATTTTTTTAAATTTTTTTGTATTTTTCTTTCACTGGCATAAATCTATAAGTACACACATAGCTTTGATGAACTATGGAGCCAGAGTTTTGCAACCACACCTCTTAGTCTGGGGAACATACAACATGTTCGACGTCTCACTTGTACGTGTTGATACTTCTTCCAAGATGCAAGCCATGTATTGCAGATGACATCAACATATCCACCATGCCATAAATGAATATATCCTGAGGATATATGTTTAGTAAGAATAGTAAGAACAGAGTGTATGCATATTTACCTTTGGCATTGTCGGTCTGTTGATGTTTGGGATGACTCACTGCTCATGGCCATGTCACTAGTCCAACTTTTTTTTATGCAAGCATGTGCAGATGCACTTCAGGACTAAACAAGCATATGCATTATATATTGTCCATCACAAGGACTAAATAACCATAAAACTGTATGCATCTGTTTTTTTTAACTAGATAAATGTTTAACACTAAATAGTGCATGAGCACGGGGCACCATGGCCAATCTTTATATCGTGGACCCCCAGAAGCCAGGGCAACAATCTTAAACCTGCCAGCCTGGCACCCACAAATGAGAAAGTGGGTAACTATGGAATAGGGTAGAATCAAAACCACATATGTGAAATCGTTAGTCCGCCAACCGATGCACCAAGGAATTTTCGGAAATCACACTAAGCAGATGAATTAGAAAACAAAAGGGATAATAGAAAATGGAAAAAGTAGAAACAGGGAGGGCAGAAAGTCCCATTACTGGCAAATCATCATTTTCAAGTCTAATATTATATGCCCCCACCCAGTTTGTATATTTAATTTACCAGCACACTTGCTATACCTTTTAGAAGATTGTACCATAGAACCCTTTGTTGTTGCACAGAACAATTCATCTCGTTGTCCAAGCAACCTGTTTTTTCCAAGGCAACAATGCCAAATATGTAATGGACATGAAGGCAAGTTAGTATGAATAAAAACATCTAAAATAAAGAGAAACATGTCTATTTACCTGCCAAAGAGTCCATCGTCTTGTCCAACCATTTTGTTTGTTTAAATGCAACAATGCAGCGAAAACACAACGAACATGAACTAGCTTAGTATGCAGGAAGGAATGTATTGAAGATAACTTATAATGAAGACAGGCATGCAAAAGAAAGAGAAAGAGGGTTATTTACTTGCGAAAGAGCCCATCGTCATCTCCAGCTATCATGTTTGTTTAAATGTAGCAATGCAGCGAGAACACAATGAAAATGAAGCCGTTTAGTATGCAGGAAGGGATGTAATGAAGATAACTTACCATGTAGGAAGGCACACAACATGTACATATAATAAACTAGGTGAACACATATACAGACCATAAATGAAATACAAAACAATGCAATATGAAATAACAGTACAAGCATGCACCTTTCTATATCCTCTTCAATTGATGCAGTGAAGACTTCCTCGTTTTCTCCATCTCTTCTGTTTCTTTGAATGTGGGAACGCACAAAATACAATGAACATCAATGGAAGATGGTATTCACCGAAGAACAAGAAATATGTACATATAGTAAAAAAGACTCAACGAACAGTTTAGAAGATAGGCATAAATATGAACATTTTCATTTCTCTATCCATGGTTGTAAACGCGTAAAAAAATTTCCCTGCCCAAAATATATTACAAGGCACAGAATATCACGCAATTGCATAGCCATAGTTAAACAATTTCTGGTTTTTCATGGCAATTTATTCAAATATGCTTCCACCGATGGAAACACATGTTCTTTATCCTCTACACAGACTGTTGTGCCCACGATACAAGTTTTCGGTTTTCTGTGGGAAACTACCAAGATATGCTTCTAGACATCCAAATATAAACTTGTAAAATGTTTGTTGCACATATCATATCTCAATCACAACACAAATTGTATCATGCACACACTAGTCTATGTAGAGGAGAAAGAACATGTAATGTCATATTGGCACATTTGACCATACATGGTTTATAAATGTAGCCCGCATATGCTTTATTCCAACACAAAAACAACAAATATTGCAATTTCACATGTAATCCTCGAACAATTTTGCATGCAACTATTTTCTTTCATGGCATCGATGAAGCACCAGAAAAATCTCACATAATAAAATATATCGTCCTCGACAGACAAGGAAAATAACACAACTGCATGTCGACTCGTGGGTGGAGGAGATGAACACTGTAAAGCGCCCCCAAAAAACAATAATAATCGAAAAAATAAAGAAAAAATAAAAGCTCCAATCACCGCCGTTGGACCCCAACGTTGCAAGGTCGAATCAAACAAAAGAAAATAGCAAGCACCAAACCAACGAGAAAGAACGAACATGTCGAACTGCACCTCTAGGGCCCCAAAGCACAAACCCAAGCCAAACAAACAGAACCAGCAACCCACGAACCAACAAACCAACAAGAACCATCGAGCCACTAAACAACATATGTATCTCCAACGATTATGAAACTACAACCCAAGCACAGAAGGAACCAGAAACATATGAGGAACATGCCATTACAAATAAGAAAACATTCTTACTTGCAAACTGTAAACACTGAACAACAAACAAGGAATACAAAATGACACTATGGCATCGAAACTTACTCCAAAACAATGAAATGCAAAAGCGTAGGTCGAATCACGAACGAAACAACAACAACCAACAACTAACAAACCAACGAAGAAAAATCACTCACCAAACTAGTAAACAATGTATGTAGCTTCAACTAGCATGAAATTGCATTGCAAAGGCAGAAGAAGTATGAAACATTCAATGGCTATTGAACTGACAGTGAAAAAACAAGACTCTGCAAATTCATTGTAACTATATAGAAAATTTTGACGAAAAATGTACTCCGAGAACCATATTTACATAAACATTTAAGGTTGTCAAGCTATCTAAGGACCTCGTAGTATGCAAACATTTAAGCTGTTAGGGATGTTAGAGGATGTCGCGTCATGTAAACATTTAAGCTGTGAGACCTATTGAGGCATCTCAGAATAAGTGTTAATACATTTGAACAAAAATACATCTGGGAAAGACACTATAAACTTTGGAATTCTCAATCACTATGATGATGATGATTAGCGTCCACTAAGACCTAATTGGTCTATCAGATCTTAAGAGGGTAAGTGATTACTTGTGATTGTTTAGAATTATGTTTATGTGCTCAAAAAATATTAAGAGAATCTTTCCAAGATCACCATACTTGTGTTCAGTTAAGAGGTTAGGAAGGTTGGTAGTGTGATCAATATTTTGAAAATGAGATCTAATATGGGTATAGGCTGGACAATCTATGAGAAAGTTCTTTTCATCTTCAACCTTCTTAGTGTCACAAAGGTGACACACTCTTTCATCCCATGGTGTTTTAAGAATTGACTAACGCCAAGTTTCACTATGGAGCTCGTGAGAATTTGTTCTTATCTTAGCAATGCTTATTTTTTTCTTTACACTTGGCAAAACAGATAGATAATTTTGATCTTCTAGATTATGGTTGATTACATATTTATAATACCTTAATTTTTTTTTCCCTCTAACTCTTTATCACACCACATTTTTTCCTTAAATTTTGATTTGACAATTTTTTTTAATAGTATCTTTATTCTGCAAAATGGTTTCTTCTATGATTCCCTAATAGTTTAGCCAAGACCCGACGTCTTTCCTTTAATTTTGAGATTATAGGTTATAAAATTCTTTTGTATTTTCTCTATCTTTTTCTAGGATTCACGAGAGATACTACAACCCCACACTTCACATCCATAAAGAATAACAGGTGTAACAAGAGTCTCAAAACATTTCAATATGCTTAGTACATATCAAAACTTACGGATATATTCAACTAGCAGAAAATGCTAATACAAACATTTGAACCAATGCTAACATTAATCCACCTTCAAACAATATAGAGGAAAAATATATGATTAAAAAAGACTATATACCAAAAAAAGTTTGGATATGTTGCCATATAAAACATTGGGAATAGCTAAGAAGGCAATAAGACCTCCAATCTCTTATCCAATCAGATCAATACATATATGGTACTTTTTATTATATAAAAATATATGCTTTTAATTCCATAGTTCCAACGATAGATAGTCAAAGGTTCTGCTCCCTCCATATCAATACATCAATTCTCACCATCACACATGAGCGATTGCAGATATAACCCAGATCATATGTAACAACAAAGAATGGATACAACATCAGCTCATGCAACACAGCGCTCTTCTCTTTAGAGGTTTCCCTGTCAGAACGGCCGCGGATTTCAGCTCATTCGTCGAAGCATTCGGATGGGAAGAGCAGACATATATGGGCTTTCCTTATAGAACTAAGGTGGAAGACAGAGTTTACACCACCAACGAAGTTCCCCTGCACGAGCAGATAGAGTTCCACCACGAAATGTCTCTGGTAAGCTGTGAGCCATGTCAGTTTATTTAAGATTGAAAGAGGTGTGTTCACCTGATTATTTAATTGCTGTTATTGAAATTTGAGATCACTCACTGGTGAATTCTAATTTCTAACTCATGTTCTGCGGATTAACCAATTGATCTGTCAGAAGCAGATTCGGGTTAAGATGAATCTATACAACTTCAAATATTTAGTCTGCAATTCTCCATTTTGGTGTTTTAAATTTTAAGTTGGGTGAGTTGTGTGTTGTCTAATCTTCTCAGGTCTTTATTTTTTGAGTATAAGTTCGTGGTTTTCTATTTTCTACTATAACCGTGATGCAGATGAAAGTGTGGCCATCTAAGCAGTTTTTCTTCTGCGAGACAGCGCCTCCCGAGGGTGGACAGACTGCAATAGTTCTTAGCCAAAGAATTGTGCAACGCATGGAAGACAGAATGCCGGAATTTGTAAGTAGATTGAAGGGCGTAGGGTTGGTGTTTAAAATAACTACTCCGACCGAAAATTCACCCACTTCTTTCATAGCCAAAAATTGGGAGACTGCTCTTGAAACGAAAGACCCAAGCGAAGCAAAGAAAAGGTAAGTACAACGTATCAACCGTTTACTAGATTTAAACTAAATGGGCTTGTCCTAGCAATCTCTGACCTGGGCCTGAGCTTTACAATCTGAAAACCCTAAATCGGTTTCGACTGATCCCCATATAAAATCTGGATATCAGCTTGGCAATTTCAAGGTGCATATCTTGTCAATTTTGAGGTACTTGTCATCCTTGATCTTCAGAATCTCATGGTGGATATTAAACGACGATATCAACTTGTCATATTGAGGCCTATATCTTACCACGAGTTTGGATTGGTTTTTGCTAATGTTCATGTTCAATAAACCCAATACATGGTTTCAGTTCAATATATCAATACACATAGCCATTCATACAGAGTTCTATGTATCACCCAGCCCAGTTATGTCTTCCCGCAGTGCAATTAAACATCATCTCATTCTTCATTTTGCAGTTCAGTCCATATTAATTTCAAAATTTAATGCTTCGGTATTTGAATGAATGACCAGCAGAGCTGTAGAGATGATGGGATGTTTGAGCTTCGAATGCTACGAGGATGGATCAGCAGAGTTTGTATTCGGCCCCATGGAGGCTATCAGAGCTTTCGAGGGATACGGAGGGAGGGAAGTCTGGTTTAACAACATAGATGGCTATGGCGGGAAAAACAGAAACCAGTATGTGTCTTTGGGAGATGGCTGTGGTATTCCTGGTGAAGCTTTGGATGCATTCAAGGCTATACTGAATGAAGAGTGTGTAAATTTGCGGTGGCAAGAAGGAGATGTGTTGTTGTTGGATAACATGGTTGTTACCTCTATGATATATTCTATGATATATGGAAAAAAGAAAGTAGTTTATATATATAAAATTATTCAGAGCAATCTAATGGTTAAGAATATGTGTTTCTTTTAGGAGGTCATAAGCTTAAACAGAGAGCGGGTAAGATATGTATATCTCAGTATACTTTACCAATCAAATCAATGAGCCTGAATCTTATGAAAGAAAGCAATATATATATATAAACGGTCAGAATAGGTCTAATGGTTAAGAACATGTCTGTCTCTCCTAAGAGGTCACAAGCTCAAATCCAAAGAGGCTAAGATATTATACCTCAGTAAACTTTACCAGTCAAATCGCTAAACCTAGATCTTATATCAATGAAACAAAATAACTAACATCTTATTTAGTAGATGTTCTTCTAATGATTTTAGCTTTTCAATCTTTCATGTGGATGAAATTAATCAGTAACATTTTGATATTTTTGGGAAAATATGCACGTGTGTAATGTTTTATAGTCCGGTGCATAAGTTGATCTTATCTCATTGTAACAGTTTTTGTAAATTATACAACGCCTGTATTTGTTTTCGAATATGGTGATTGAATGCGTGTATAGTTTTCGAATACGGTGATTGAAGTTGATTTTTTTTTAAAGGGAATCAAGTGGATCTACTATAAGTGAAGTAAAATAAACCATGGACATCATCTTTTAATGATTTTAAATATTTAATATTGGTTAAAAATATTGAATTTTTTTTTATTATTAATTTAACCTGCAGATTATTATCAACAAGTAATGACTGTTAAATTTTAATTTCAATATTGATATCGAAATGAATGTAATGACTGTTAAATTTTAATTTCAATATTGATATCGAAATGATTTTAAATATTTAATATTTGTTTAAAATATTGAAATTTTTTTATTATTAATTTAAGCTGCCGATTAATATCAACAAGTAATAACTGTTAAGTTTTAATTTTAATATTGATAGAGAAATGCCTTTTTCATTTTCTAACAATCTGCTTAGAATTTCATTAAAAATACATCAACTTGTTTTTATATTATCTATATTGAAATGAGTCGTAAAACTAAAATATTTTTTGGGTTTAGTTTTTGTTATATTTTGAATTTTAATTGGTTAAATTAAATTATTAAATTTTAATTTTTTTAGAATTGTTGCTAAGTTGTTTTTCATGATAATTTATATAGGTGGATTTCAATGAGATTTGTTTAAGTGATTATAAATAATATAATTGAAAAAGTTAGAAAACATAACTATAAAAAATTATATGATTATTTGATAGTGTATTTAGAAAAGTATTATAATTTAAATATTCAGAATTTATTTATAAATATAAAAAAATGTCATTTTAGTGGTTTCTAAGTTTTTGGTGCATACATTTGAATTCATACATAAGTTTGAATTACAACATGTATGTCAGCATCTTGAAGATGCTTATACCAATACCAAAATTGTATTAACTCATGTTCCTAAAACTTGTGTTGAAAGTGAAGTGGTGGGCATTACTTATCAAAATTACTTAAAAAAATATTCATAATAGCAATAAAAAGTATACTAAAACAAACAAATAATCTAAACCTCTTGTTATAAAATAAGACAACAAAATCCTCTCATATATATGGTCAACCAATTATTATTTATTCTATAAAATAAATTGTCAATAAAATTGAAAGGAGATGTGTTAAATAAAAAATATGTTTATATAGGTGAGAGAGTAACAATAACTTCTAAAAATTAGAATGTTGTATGTTACATTATTTATGAAAATTATAATAATTATGTAAAAAAAATATAAAATTAATGAATTTTAAGTACAAACAACTTAAAAATTCATGAACCTGCAAGTTTTTAAGATCATCACACATAATTAATAAACTTAATAATTACAAAGGTCAACATATTACTATATAGTGAAGAGATTATGTGCTTAAATCAAAATATGTGCTTAAATTGAAAAATAAGCTCAAGTAATCACCCACATATAATATTGATAATGTAAATTTATTCATAACCATATGAATAACTACCATACAATTATTTCCTCTTATTCTAAAATAGGATGACATTTTACTTCAATGCCATTATTTTGGTTTTATACAATATTCATTTAACCTTAGTTGTATTCTACTTTATTAATATTCATCTAGATTTAGTCTATTTGTGTAGATCTTGTAATTATTATTATTTTTCTAGTTTCTTTAAATTTTCTAATTGTTATTATATATATCTATATATATCCTTCTACATTAATCACATAATATAATATGTAATCAGAAACGTATGGCCCACTGGCTTCACCAACACAGATAGTATGCATAAATTTAATTTTTTACCTCTGTCTCGGTATTAAATATAGAGATCCATTATGACTTTGTTAATTTGTGTTTCTCTATAATATCTCTTCTTTCTGTGGTGCAATCCTTTCTCTGCTTGTATCTTTCATACTACAACTAGCTGCTAACACAATAACACAGCCCAATCAATTAAAGATCAATTCTATGAAAATATTCTAAAGATAATGACTAATTCAAATGCTCTATGATTTATTTGTTTTCAATGCATTTTTTGTTCTTTTGATCGCTGCAAGTCTTATTCATGCAACTAATGAAAACAAGCAACTAGAAACCCCTATGATCTCAAAGTGTCCACAACTACTAAACTAGATGTCAATGAAGTGGAAATTCTTTTTTCTCGAAGACCTATTCAATCTCATGTATATGAATATATTGTTCTCTAGTGGCTTCTTATTCTTCTTATGAACTAGTTACTCAGCTCGTGTTCACCAAAGAAGAGAAATCAACTAAGAGAAAAGGCCAAATCAACCAAAGAGAAATTCTAGTCTAGAAGGAGTTAAGTCGACCGAATAAGGAAGCGAAACAATATCCTGATGAAATGAGTCAACCAACAATGAGAAAAACTACTCGACGGATGAGTCAAGTTGACTGGAAATTAGAACAATTGCTCAGAGGGAGAATTTGCTTACCATCGATGAAGAGAAGTGTCTTAGGGGCGAATTTGTTCAAACAGCAATGAGGGAAAACATTCCAACAACTTTGAAAATGCCCAACATCATCTAAATTCACCCAAGATCTTCTAAATATTCCTAACAACTTCTAGATATCTCGAGGCTGATAGGAATTCGCCCAACAACGTTTAAAAACATCAAAAAAAAAAAAAAAAAACCAGGAAGTCAACGAAACTGAGTAAATTCGACTAGAAATTAAGATAATCCGACCCGTTGGAAGTCAATTTGACCGGGTAATAAGTCGTTCAAGAAGGTATTTCAACTAAGTAAAAAATCGACCAACAAATGAGTCAACCGATAGAAGAGATAAATAAATGTGAAAATGAAATCGATCCAAGTAAGATAAATTCGACCGTGGAGGTGAAATATCAACTGAGAAAAAGGGATTCGACTTATGAGAAAAAAATAAGTATCCCATGTAATATAAAAACGATTAGCATGATCTGGTCAGCTTGAAGAGGAATCAAATCGACCAAGACAGTGTGCAGTCGACCAAACATAAAATAAAAGGCCCTTATGGTAATGTATCTTGATCAAGCAAAAAGGTATATGATGCACAATTCTATATGCAAAATTTAATTAATTCAAACAAAAAAATAGACCGACACAATAATTAAACGTTGCAGAATACAAAATTACGCAGAGTACAAAATTACGCAGAGAATGAAAGATAACAACATTGGAATTAAGAAGTAAATGACCATCTATTGTATTTTTAGCAAGAAGACACCCTTTTTATCAGATTGGGCAATTTTTGTTTATAGTAACAACAAGAAACTTGTTGCTTTATTTTTGAATGGAAAGCATTGTTTCGTTTTTTGTTTAGTTAACTACCTGATGTAAAAATCATGCTAATTATTTATTAGAAGCTTCTGTGCTCAGCTGGACTGGTGAGGGAATTTTACAATAGAAACAATTATGCGAAGGGAGATGGGTTTCCTCCATGGTGGCCCAATTCGTCCATGTTATATCCAGAAGCATCCCCACTGTTGAAATGGATACTTGACACTGAGAGGGGGGGCATGAATCAATGTCACAAAACTTTAGATAATTCTCCACTTTTCACAAGTTAACTGAACAACAAATATTTATTTCATTTTCTCAACCAATATATATAAACGAATAAATATTTTATTTATTTATTTAACTTGAATGAATACATAATATCAATCTTTGAATATCTTCAAATTCAAGAAACTATGAGAGACCCAACTCTCTATTACAAGAGCCAGCTTGTAGTTCTTAGAGCCAACTGAGAAATGAAGAATTCAACCGTCATAACAAGTCCCAACTTGTTGATCTCAGATCCAACTAAGATGTGAGGAATCCAATCCTCATACCACAACCATCTTGTAAACAAGAATCAACCTAATAGAATGAACCTTCATTCAATCCATTATATATAAATATATGTACTTCAAAAAATTCAACTACTCTTTCTTTTCACCATTCTTTCTTGTTTATATAGTCTTCCAACTGGTGTGAATTTGAATCATTGCATCTTTTGATTTTGAACCATTGTACCTTTTCATTTAAATGATAATATTAATCTTTAAACAATATCATTTTTTCTTTTTATTCTTTATCATAATGCTCATGAATTAATTCTCTTTTAATCATAACTGTGTGTCGGTTCTTTTGTCTTCATGAGTTGATCATAGACATGGATCGACTCATGATATTGTACTCATGGTTCTGTTGTGTTCTCAGATCACCAACAGATCATATTTGATCTTTTATCGATTCTTTGTATTTTTCTAGTGTTAACTCTTTGTCGAATTAAATATGTATGAGGCACTTCGTTCAAACCATTTACATATGATCATATGTGAAAAACCATGGGCTTATTTATTTAAGCACTGCCTCTTCTTTTACACTTATTTCTCTATTCCATATGATGAAAGATGGTGACTAGGCACTAGGCTAAATAAGTGCTTGATCACTTGTCAAGATCGATGGTCACATTTTAATCGCACAATGAGATGGACGTCTGTCGTTACTTCAGGAATTCAACCTTCATGACTTCCATCCTCTATAATATTTCAAATCTATCGAAGCATATTTCGCCATAGTAGATCAAATGATTGATATTTTATTTTCACGATGAATGGTTCTCGTTCATTTCAGAACTTCGAGCATTTGTTGGTGGTGAAACTCCCAAAGTACAAACTCTCGGAGTGTTGTAACTTACTGATGTGACTTGTTGACATGGAACTGAATGTGTGGAGGCCACATGTCACTTAGATTCGTGACTTACGCATACCTAAAATTCCAACTTCACTTTGACACTTGTCATCATCGTATTGTGCCATGTGTCCTTGCTGACGTAGTCTTGATGACGTGGATCTCCTCATGTGGCACATTTTATGCTCTTGGATATAACGATTGTCCTAACTCCTGAAATTTATCTCAGATCGACGACTGTGAGTGACTTCGAAACTTCGGCCTTCGGGTGAACTCATATGTTTTGAATCCTTTTTCACCGAAGTGGTCAGCACCAAAGTTGACCACTATTCTGATCCAACGACCATCATTTATTGTCCAAATACGATGTTCCTCATTCACTTTGGGACTTCGGGGCTTCGACCTTCGTCCTTGCTTATCTTATCCTTCCACTTTATATAGATTAGACGGTCAACATGAGTCCCAAAATATTTCTCAGATTGGATGACTCATGTCCTTTTCAAAACATTTGTGTCTTACACTGTCCTTACACTTTAATCGATCCAATGGTTGGTATATTATCCAAAGTGTTCCTCGGATCAGATGAATCATGTACACTTCGGGGAATCTTACTTGTTCTCAACCCTTTTCTGCCGAAGTGGTCAATGCCTAAGTTGACCACTATTGATCTAACAGTTCCCCTTTTCTATTCCAGATCAACGACTAATACTTAAATCTAGATCAAATATTGATCTAATGGTTGGGAAACATCCTGAAGTTCTTTCTTCAGATATGATGGTCCTTATTTATGGCATACTTTGTCCTTCCACTCATCTTGATCCAACGGTCGAGAATGCTCCCGGAGTAGATCAACGATCAGGGATGAATGTGGGGTCCCAACTATCATGATATTTAAAACTATCATTGAGCTTCGTAATGGAAACTTCTCATTGGTAGTGGAATTGATGAAAACCGTAGATCTATTGGAAGGTGACGATCGATGGTCTAGACTAATTTAAGGATTGGAATTAATGTGTTGTTTAATTCTCCCTTCACGCTCTGCAATCCATCCCTGCCTTTGATATGGCACTTGCATATACAATGGTCACGACTTGATCTGATCATTGACCAGTCCTCCAATGGTCCTTCTCTTGTAACTCCCAGATCTGACGGTCTAGATATAAATCTTCAAAACTTCGACTTCACCTCGATCTAAATATCTATCTTATGATATGTTCATGATTATTTCTCCTTAGATTTTAATACCTTTTGCTTCATTACTTCTTCTATACATGGATTCTATGCATGCTACCTCTCCTGATATTTAGAGTGGATTCCTTTGCACCTCGTGTTATGTCTTCTGCATGACTACTCCTTAAAGCTATCTTAATGAGTAGGATTATATCTTGAATCCTTTGAAGTTTCCCTATGGGTATTTCGATCCCGATGGAATTTCTACAATGCGCTCTTCCTTTTGAGCTTTAATTAATATCCTCTTTTCTGAGCTTGAATCTATGCATATTGTTTAAAATTTTCATTCTCTACATATTGTTTGACATTTTCATTCTCTGCTAACTGTTATATTGTTTAAATCAATGGAAATTCATTAATTATAACTCATCAATGACAATTAATCATAAAAATGTATCATCACAATGACATCGATTGTTGACATTAATGACAACATATCAAAGACAACATGTCCGACAATATCCCCCTTTTTCATTGAGGGCAATACACTAACTTCATACACAAACTACCCCTGTGATGATTCTTCTTTCCTCTGAAGTTACTCTCCCCCTTTGACATCAATGGAAAAAGGTTGCTCCCCTTATGATCAACCTATGTATGTCTTCATTTTGTTGACCAAAATATGAACTTGGGTAACTTCCCCTAGATTCATGCTCTTCCTTCCATAATTGAATGACGCCCCCTGTCAATATGCTCTCTTTGCCTCTAACTACTCTCTCCCTTTGTTTCTAAAAGGGAAGCTCTTCCTGACAAGGTCTCTTCTCCTGTTAATTTACTAACTGCTTATTTTAGCTGATTGGGATATTTGTGTTCAAATAAGTAGTAATTTTGATACCAACTTGTAGTGGCACCTACTTGTAGTGATCAAGCCCTTCAAAACATAATCTAATCACTTTCTCATTTGATAACCAAAATACTCCTCCTGAGTTTTTACTGACTTTCCTTTGTCAAATAGAACAAGAGTTTGAATCTTACTGATCTTTTTTATTTGCTTCTTATTCTTCTTTGATACTACACAAGAATATCAACTGGGGAATGATACCAATTGATTTAAATATCAATTTTGTTATCAATTGATATTTTTTGAATGATACTCCTTGAACTTTCGTGCTACCTTTATTTTTCCTCTTCTCGTATTCTACAACTAACCCTACCAATGATTTTTCTTTTGACCACTAATCTATAGATATTCAAGATTTTTCATATGTTAATGTAAAAAGTCTTGGCATAATCCTTTGATTTTGTAGAACCCAGTTTAAACTTCTTTTTGTATTTTATTTCTTTGGCTAACAAATTATGACTTCATCAGAATTTGATATTGTCCCATATTCTTCTATAGGCGCTTACTTTTTCTTGGTCTTGATTTATTTCATACTGAATTTCACATTCTTTATTAGGACCTTCACTCATCATGTTCTTATTATTAATTTCTTCATTTTCAGGTGTAATATCATCTTTCTTTCCTTCTCCTTCATATTTTCTTATCCATATCTTTCTATGAGATATTATTATTTTTGTATCTTCTCTTTCTAATTGTGTTTTTGGAGATTTTTAATCTCCTTTCTTCTTCCAACTTTTATTAGGTTTTGTCATTGACTTGAGTGACTTATTCAAATATTGACTTTTTGAACTCTTGCAGTTTTGGGATTTGTGCCAAAACCTATCACAATTGTAACATCTCATTGTATGACAAAATTTTGTTGTGTGCCCAACAAAATTGCATCTCCAATGTCTAATTGAGTTTTTGGATTTTCTTGCATATCCTTTCTCTAGTTTCTTGCAGTATATTGCTTTATGGCCAAAGCTATGACAATAAAATCAATATCCATTGAAGGTGTTTCCATTCTTGATTTCAGTTTGTCTTAAGAAACCTCTCATTTGATTTTCTTCTTCCTTTTTACTTCTATAGCTTCCTTCTTTAACAAAGTTCATGACTTGTAATTGCTTTGTAATTGCACCTTTTCCTTTTGATAAGGATGATCCTTTCTCATGCTTGTAAATGGTGCTCCATTTGTCATTTCTTTCTTTCTTATTGTATCCAAGACCAATTTTGTCATCAAATGATCTTTGTCTCTTCCAAATCATATCTAGGATAGATGAGCTATTTCGGAAATTGACAATCTTATTTGTCTTTTCATTCATCTTTTTGAGATTGACTATTTCTAACTTCAACATGTGACATAATTGTTCCTTTTTATTCAAATGAATCTTCAGGGCTTCTTCCACTTCTTTAGCATATTCAAGTTGAGTATTTAGATTGATGACTATTTATTCTATCTCATCCAATAATTATTTGCATTTAATAGTTTTTTCATATGTCTTCAATTCTTCCGTATCTTTTGTTATAACAAAAAATTTCATTTTCAATGTTTTGATTTCTTCATCGTATTCTATCTGAATCCTTTTGAGGTTGATGTCTTCTAATTCAAACCTTTGGCATGATTCTTAATTTTTAGTTATTTGGATCTTCTAGGCTTATTCCTTTTTCTTATCTTCTTCAGTTTGAGTCATTAGATTTGCATTAGTACTTTCATTTATCTTTTTTAAATTGATGATTTCCAATTCCAACATGTGGTAATGATTTTCTTTCTTTGTTAATTGGATATTTAGGTGTTCTTCGCTTTACTTAGTTTCCTCAAGTTGAGTGTTTAGACTGTTAACTAATTCTTTTGATTCTTTTAGTAATTATTTTCTTTTACTGTCATGTTTCTTTAATTCTTCCATATCTTCTATTAGATTAATAACTTGAGTTCTCAATATTTTTATCTCTTCTTCTTTTTTTTCTATCTGAAACTTTTGTTCATTCTCTTCATCGTTAGATTGATCTAACTATTGTAGTAGCATCATATCTTTCTGTTGGAGTTTCTCCAACTCTTGTACACTGCACATAGTTGTAACATTAGTATTAAAATCTAATAGTTTTTATTTAGTGAATACTGAGGTATTCCTCAATTCCTTGATGAGCTTGTCTTCTTCATTGTTAATTGGGGTTTTCATTAGATCCTACATTTCATTCTGATTAGAAATATTTTTTTCTCTATTGTGTTCTTCATTTTGATAGGAATTCTCTTCATTGGAGTCTTTTTCCTTATTCTGACAAGAAACCTCTTTATCTGAGTCTTGTTTCTCACTTTGATAGGATTTCTCTTCTTATTGTGTTTCATTCTGATAACAATTTTCTAGTTGGAGCCATAATTCTTTAGCAGATTTGTAGTGCCTCATATTTTCTTTGACTTGGTCTCACAATCCATCCTGGATTGCTTTGAAGGCTACTATATTGTTTCTCCTTTCCTCCTTTGCAGTTTTCTTTTTTTATCTCTGCAGTAGTTAAGTGCTAGGGATTGCTTACTACCAAATACCAAAATCCATATCCTCTTGACTTCAGATATCTTTTCATATTTTCCCTCCATGATAAATAATCTATTCCATCAAATAAGGGAGATTCTTTTGTAGATATAACAATTTGTCCACTCATTTATTCTTAATCTACCTTCACTGTTTAAACTGTGTCGAAGGCACCTGCTCTGATACTAATTGTTGAAATTAATACTTGACAGTGAGAGGAGGGGGGTGAATCAGTGTCACAAAAATTTGGAAAATTTTCTAATTTTCACAAATTAATTGAACAACAAATATTTATTTTATTTTCTCAACCAATATATATAAAAGAACAAATATTTTATTTATTTATTTAAATTGAATGAATACATAAGATCAATCTTTGAATATCTTCAACTTCAAGGAACTATGAGAGACCCAAATCTCTGTTACAAGACCCAACTTGTAGTTCTAAGATCCAACTGAGAAATGAGGAATCCAACCCCCATAACAAGTCCTATCTTGTTGATCTCAGATCCAACTGATATGTGAGAAATCCAATCCTCATACAAGACCCAACTTGTAAACAGGCACCAACCTAATAGAATGAACCTTCATTGAATCCATTATATATAAATATATATACTTCAACAAATTCAAAAACCATTTCTTCTCACCATTCTTTCTTGTTTATATAGTCTTCTAACTAGTGTGAATTTGAATCATGGCATATTTTTATTTTGAACCATTGTACCTTTTCATTTAAATGATAATATTAATCTTTAAATAATATCATTTTTCCTTTTTATTCTTTATTCACAATGCTCATGAATTAACTCTCTTTTAATCATGACTGTGTGTCAGTTCTTTTGTATTCAAGAGTTGATTACATACATGGATCAACTCATCATATCATACTCATGTTTTTTTTTGGGTTCTCAGTTCACCAACAAATCATATTTGATCATTTATTGATTCTGTGTATTCTCCTAGTGTTAAGTCTCTGTCCAATTAAATGTGTATAAGGCACTTCCTTCAAACGATTTACATACGATCATATGTGAAAAACCATGAGCTTATTGATTTAAGTATTTCCTCTTATTTTACCCTTATTTTTCTATTCCATACGACCGCAGGTAGTGACTGGGCGCTAGGATAAATAAGTGCTTGATCACTTATCAAGACCAATGGTCACATTTTAATCGCATGATGAGATGGATGACTGTCGTTACTTAGGGACTTCATCCTTCACGACTTCCATCCTCTATAATATTTCAAATATCCTGAAGTATATTTCATCATAGTAGATTAGACGGTTGATATTTAATTTGCACAATGAACGGTTCTTGTTCATTTCGGAACTTCGAGACTTCAGGCATTTGTTGGTGGTGAAAATATCAAAGTACAAACTCTTGAAGTGACGTAACTTGTTAACGTCCCTTGTTGATGTGGAACTGACTGAGTGGTGACCACATTTCACTTACATTCGTGACTTATGCATACTTGAAATGCCAACTGCACTTTGACACTTGTCATCATCTGATTGCACCACAAGTCCTTGCTGACGTAGTCTCACTGACATGGATCTCCTCATGTGGCACATGTTCTTCTCCTGGATCCAATAGTTGTCCTAACTCCAGAAATGTATCTCAGATTGACGCTTGAGAGTGAATTAGAAACTTCAGCCTTCGGGTGAACTCATATATTCTGAATCCTTTTTCGTCGAAGAGGTCAGCGCCGAAGTTGACGACTATTCTGATCCAATGACCATCATGTATTGTCTAGATCCAATGTTCCTCATTTACTTTGGGAATTCAGGGCTTCTACCTTCGTCTTTGCTTATCCTATCCTTCCACTTTATATAAATGAGACAGTCAATATGACTCCAGAAATATTTCTCAGATCGGACGACTCATGTCCTATTCAGAACATTTGTGTCTTATATTTTCCTTGCACTTTACTTGATCCAACAGTCGATATAATATCCGAAGTGTTCCTCGGATTGGATGACTCATGTCCACTTTGGGACATCAGCCTTCGAGTAATATTACTTGTTCTCAACCCTTTTTTTTGCCGAAGTGGTCAGTGTCGAATTGACCATTATTGATTTAATAGTTCCTCTTTTCTAATATAGATCGATGACTAATAATTAACTCTATATTGAATATTGATCTAACGACTGGGAAACATCCCGAAGATCCTGCTTCAGATATGATGGTTTGTATTTATATCTTACTCTGTCCTTCCACTCAACTTGATCCAACGGTCTAGAATTCTCCCAGAGTAGATCAATGATTAGAAATGATTGCAGGGTACAAACTAGCATGACGTTTAAAACTTTCATCAAGATCCATAATGGAAACTTCTAATTGGTAGTGGAACTGATGCCAACCGTAGATCTATTTCCAGGTGATGATCAACGATATAGACTAATTGGAGGATTGGAATTAACAAATTGTTTAATTCTCCCTTCACGCTCCATAATAAATCTATTCCCTTGATCTGGCACTTGCATATCCAGTGGTCACAACTTGATATGATCCTTGACCAGTCCTCCAATGATCCTTCTCTTGTAACTCCTATATCTAATGGTCCAAATATAATTCTTCAAAAATTTGACTTCACCTCGATCTAACGATCTATCTTCTGATTTGTTTAGTGTTATTTCCCCTGAGATTTTAATACCTTGTGCTTCGTTACTTCTTCTGTACATGGATTCTTTGCATGTGACCTCTCCTGAGATTTAGAGTGGATTCCTCTGCACCTCACGTTATGTCTTTTGTGCGACTACTCCTTAAAAATATCTTAATGAGAAGGATTCTTTCTTGAATCCTTTGGAGTTTTCCTATGGGGATTTTGATCCTGATGGAATTTCTACAATGTGCTCTTCCTTCCGAGCTTTGATTAATGTCCTTGATTATGAGTTTGAATCTTTGCTTACTATTTGACATTTTCATTCTCTGCATATTGTTTGACATTTTCATTCTCTGCTAACTGTTATATTATTGACATCAATGACAATTAATTAATGATAACTCATCAATGACAGTTCATCATAACAACTTATCATCACATCACAATGACATCGATTGTTGACATCAATGACAACATATGAAAGACAATATGTCCAAAACCCAATTCCACTAACAAATGAGGAAATTTGTAATGCATTCTCTCCAATGCTTTCTTGAACTATGTTGGGATCATATCTTAGTGGGTGCAACTGATGATTTTTTCATCTAAATCAGTGCTTGTCCAACAAGATCCACGTACGAGATTCCTAGTGAAAGAACAATGGCGTGTGAATTTTATGACGCCTTTGGTGTTCTTGCTCTAGTATAGCTAGTAATGCATTGAATACCTGGAGATGGAGCTGAGTGAAATTTTGGGTATAACACTATGCTGATCTTTGTTCTTGTTGGTGATGTGAAAACCCCACTCAATATTGATCAACTAATGCTTCATTATCTGCCTCAACATTTCCCTTAAATACAAGCTCCCTGGAATATCAACGGTTGTGGCCAATACACCTTGTTTGATTAACTTCTCCAACTAAGAAGGGATGCCTCTTCAGATGGTTTTTTCCTACTATACTGCATTTGTAAAATCTTTGTTTAGCTGAAGTTTTCTCAATAATTTTTTTGGAAAAAGAGGAACTGCCACACAAAGTGTTATAATATGATATCACTTGTGTTGGAGTAGAGAACCTATTGGCAGAGACTATTGGAACATAAACATGTTTTGGCATAAGAAATGTTGGATATGAAAAAGGAAAAGATGAACGTGGAGTAGGGCCTAAATTCATAAGTTGGTCAAGTTAGAGTGTTAGAACATCAACCTCTTGCAGAACAAGGTGGTATGAAGGGGCATTGGGAGAAGAGGCTTCTGAAATGAGATCAATCGTGTGATAAATAGAGAAACATGGGGGTAGTCTTGTGAGTTGGGGAAAGGCATTGGAAATTTATGGGAGTTGGGGAGCGATGTCCCAAGGTGTTGGGATAGTCACATGGTCTAGTTTAATGGGGAAAACCAAACACAATGAAGATATTTTTTCAAAAATTCTTGTTTAATGACTACTTGTCTAGTCATATTTTGTGTGGATTGAGGGGTAGAGGAGTTGAGAACATAAGTGCATCCCTCATGTTCAAGGTGGTATTTATGAAATTTAGCATGATAAAAAACATTCTGAGCCTGTTGGTAGGGGATTCCAAGTAACATGTGAGCAAAATCTAAAGGCGAAACATCAGACTTCACAGTATCCTAGAAAGGGCCAATAGTGAAAGTGACCGCATAGTACCGAGAGACAGTGAGGTGTATGCCTTCCTTTTCTACCCATACAAGATGATATGTTTCATGCTGTGGAGTAGTTGGGATTTGTAGGCATTGGAACAAGTCGTGGGCGATGAGGTTCTTTTGGATTCCATTGTCTAGGATGGGATTATCCAATTCATGCTTAATTTGACAATTGTGGGTAAAAATGGGCACAAGAGATGTGTCATGTTCATCACTAGTCATCAGAATTAGATATGGGTCAGCTTCTATAGGATTTTCGAGAGAAAAAAATTTAGGAGGGTCAGGGGAATCAGAATGAGTGACCTCTTCAAAAAGAATTTTGTTGGGGAGAAGGTTCTGAAGTTCCCAAAAGTTGGCATAAGCATGTGAGTTGGTCTTGTGGAAGGTACACTATAACATTGTTTGAGGTGTGGAGGTCATGGTAGGGGTAACCTGAGAAGGGACAATAGTAGAAGGGTCATATATAGGTTTGGGTGAGAGGATTTGAGGATCCATTTTATGCTTGATGACCAAAGCCTTAAGAAAGGCCTTGTCCAAGGAAGAACTCTCAAACAAATAAACTTCATGACAGATTCTTAGCAATAGGCTAGAATTGAACTTGACAATCAATGCCTCTTATGGATCAATGATGTGAAGCTAGATGTGCGGTTTTCATAGGATGTTTATGTATCCCTGTACGGACTAATTGTTCCAGTTTTTAGAGCTACAACTATCTCATGAGTAGGGTTTGGTGATAGACCAATGGATAAAAGTATTCTCTAAGAACCTAACATAATTCAACCCACATTTTAATGTGTGGTGTCTATGTCTTGACTAGGGCACCTCTATCCATGACCCAAGAATAAGTCTCCAATTGAGTGTCCTACCATCTCTACGCAATCCCCTCAATTTGTAGACTGACAATCTGAAGATTCTTGTATTCCATCATTATGTGGAAAGACTGTGAAGCTAAGAGTAAACATTTTCTCCATTCATTTGGCCCACAAAATTCGATAATTGGAAGCACATATCAAGTTGCATGGGTGTTGGAGATTTGTGTTGTTGCAGATAGATTATCTCCTGTAGATCCATCATTAAATATTGAATTGGAGTTGTGGTAATGGATATAAAATCCAATGTAGATGTCTCTCTTAATGGAGACATAGTTTTCATTCACCATGAATGTTGATTTGTCACTGCATGCTAGAGAATGCTGAAAGATGAATGTATTTGAAGCCCTGAGGAGGTAATCGTGACAAGGATGTTTGTCTTTGAGAAAAAAAAATTGTTGGGATGGACTCTCTTCTAGATTACGTGGTTGAGCAGAAGTTGTCTTAGATCTAGGCTCTAAAACCAATTTATCTTCAATTCCATATGCAAAATTGAAAATGCAACAATAAAATAAACTGACACAATAATAAAACGCTACACGATACAAAAATACGAAGAGAATGACAAAGAACAATATCGGAATTGAGAAGTAAATGACCATCTACTGAATTTTCAACAAGAAGACACCCTTTTTATTAGGTTGGGTGATTTTTGTTTATAGAAACAACAAGAAACTTGCTTCTTTATTTATGAATGACAAGTGTTGTTTCAATTTTTATTTAGTTAATTTCCTAACGGAAAAATCATGCTAATTATTTATTAGAAGTTTCCCTGCTCAACTGGACTACCAAGGGGAGTTTACAATAGAAACAACTATGTGAAGGGGGATGGGTGCCCTCTTTGGTTACCTAGTATATTCCTAGTCACCGGTGAACTCAAACATTTTTCACTCGAAATCCAAATGGGAAAAACTAGCTTCTAATGGGGCTCAACATTTTCATTATGGAAATCTTTGGTTGCAGTGCATTCTTTGCATCCGCTACCTCTTTCTCTCTTGTCCAAAAAAAATACCCATTAAAAATGAGATAAAGGGAAGAAATAGGGAGAGATAGAGTGTAGGGGGAAGGCCAACATACCTGAACCTTCTTTTCTCCTTCTTCATCCTTCTTCTCTATTTAATTTTTAATTACATTTAATTTTAAATTTTTCTCTCCTGTTATCTTTTGTCCTATTTGACTTTCAAATTTCCATTTGTTTACAAAGTTTATTGACATTCATTAATTTTCAATTTAAAATTACAAGTACTAATTCTTACACCCATTTTTTGGTCTTGATCAATTTCGGATCATAATCACTGATTTCTCACATAAGCTGCAACACAATCATTGATTACCAAAAAAATTATAAAATCAATTTTGATGAGTTGACATATATGGAAGGAAAAGGAAAAAATATTGATTATTGGAATTACTAATAAATGAAAAATTTAATAACGAAGAAAGAGATTAATGAATAGTCTATGATAAAATTTTCAGACGATAACTGGGGTGATAATTGAATTTACAAATAGTTGGAACCAAAACTTTAATGTATAGTGTTACCATGTTGAGGAATTTGAATCAAAACATATAATTACCATGAACATGAATTTACAATGAAAACAATTGCAATGTAATTAGTGTTTGAAAAGGGGCCAAAACTCGGCTTATGTGGAATATTTGAGTTATGCATGCATCCAACTCCACCCACCTCATGGTACTCGAGATTGAATCAATGGTCCAAATTATTGTTAAATATATTACAACCTATTAGAGAGGGAGAAGGAAATGATGGAACTTTGTTCATGGATGGTCTACGAGGAAGTGCATATATGGGTTCTGAAAGCATAGAGAGATATAAAGATAGTCTTGCTTGGGTATATAGAGCGTAAGTCCTAAAATATATATACAGAGGAGGAAACTCCTAAAATATATTAGGAGATAACAGACATGGAGATGGAAAAAAGAGGGTGGGTAAGAAAGGAGACATCAAACCAAACTAAATACTTGGAGATAACAAAGATTGCAAAGTGGAATGTTAATAACTGTAAATTTTGTTACAAGATCGTTCAAAAACAAATAAGTGGTAGCATTGCAGTTCACATGCAATATATGACATTACATGTATTTATTCCACTAACATGAATTTAATGACCTCAATGAATATAGGTTGTAGTTATTTAAGGGTAAAACTCCAAACTTAGGTTATTTTCGTTTGGAAAAAAAGTTTCCTTATGTCCATATTGGATGACTAAAACTCAAAAATTAGGTATAACATAAGATTGAAAAAATTGTATTCTATTAGTGATATGAAAAAATACATCGAATTTCTCATCTAATAAGACGTGTGATAAACATAATTTAAATATTATGAAAAATAATCATTCTGTTAAGCATATGTATAACATTGGACAACAAGAAAAAAAATTGTAATCAAAGATAAATTAACGGATATTCAACCATGGATGAAATACTATAGTTATGAATGAGAAGAGATTAATATTATTAGAATGGCTTATAAATAAATTTATTTTTATAAAAAAAAATTATTAGAATTGTTGTTTGATAATGTATTTAGAAAAAATAATTGTAATTTAAATACTTGATAATTTATTTCTATATAAAAAATAATACTAAAATGGTTGGGTGATACTGTATTCAATTTTTTTATATGGTTCATTTATATTAAAGCTATATAGTAGGAGAGAGAAAAAGCTAAAAATCAACTATAATTTAACTATATGAAAATTTATTTTCATAATTTATAAAAAAATTAACTAGAATTAAATAAATGATAAATGATAAATTAAATAAATTTTGTAAATATTGAAAGACAAGTTTATTTATTTAAAAGTTATAAATATGTATTTCTAAAAGAAATATAAATGAGTTTATTTAAAAGTGGTGGAGAGGTTAGATAGAGTTATTTTTCCTTGATAGATCTTTTGGTTGCATTGAATTCTATGTAGAATTGTATGTCTCGAAGCATTGATGGCTTTTTTTTTTTGATATCTATAAGGCCATGTGACATATTATTACAGAGTTGGTTGTGTGAGAGTTTCCTACCAAATAATTGATGAATATTATTTTAAAGAATGCAGTTGGGTTGTGTGAATCTCCTAATAAAGAATTGATCAACATTATCTTAAAGAAAAAAATTGTAGCGAGGATTTCATTCATGGCTAGCAACCTATCACTTCGATCACGATTGCTTATAAAATTATGGCTAAAACTTTAACATTTTGAATTCACTCAACAACAAGTTGATGAAGATTATCTTAAAGAAAGTAGTTAGGATTTCATTAATGGCTAGCACCCTATCACTTTGATCGCAAATGCTTATAAAATTATGGCTAAAGCTTTCCCATTGTGAATTCATTCAATAGAAAAGTGTGTGGTACAGGAGGATCATACATGATGCAGGAGCATTCACACGCCATCAAGCGAGACAGCGCGCACGGAGAAAGAACCTACAGCTGGACAGCGCCAGCATGCACAATTTTGAAATGCTTTGGAGATTGTTGCGCCGTCGTTTGGACGGGCATTCAAAGCCGAG
>ML778853.1:1193941-1216541 GCA_009831015.1 Picea engelmannii | reverse complement strand
GTTCGAAAAGGGAAGGTTCCCGAGACAACTGTGGGTGATAAAACTCCCGAGGAGGAGTTGGAAGAGTTTAGACTCTTCGGGCCATAGAGTGAGAGGGTCCTGGTTGGGGTGACCGCCCGCTGAGAGTGCGGTTGCCGTCAATACATGATGTGACTATAGATGATTTTTTCAATGAATATTTGCTCTTAATATTGTGCTTTATGTAGGAGAGGTTATCGAGTGGGAAAATGAGAACTTTTAGGATGTACTTTAGATAAAAAAAAAGAGATGTTGGCTACGTTTCATTCACAAGAAGCTTTACATCACACTCCATTGCATTCTTAAAGGGTCTCCTTCACCTCAATTAGATATGAGAGAGTGAGAGGAGAACAATTCCCATGATGCATGTGGGATAAATTGGACTAAGTTTATAAAATGCCATAGGCATGTAAAACACTAGTAATTCTCGAGCGATGACCCATACTAGTACTACTCTAGCTTGAGCATGCTTAACTGCAGAGTTCTAATGGGATCAGTGCATTAACACTATGTTGTAGGCATGCACATAAGACCACTATGAAATCATGAAATGATGTCTATAATTAAAAAATGAAGATGGAATTACATTCCATTCCCCATAAAAAAGGTGAATAACATGGTTTATCAAAACCATAGGCTCAAAATGGTGATTCAGTAGAAGAGGTGGATGGCCACTGAGATCCATTTGGATTATTCCTCCCCCCTTAGGAAGAAATGGTCCCCATTGCGTCGAGTTCCCTTGGGAGATGGGGAGACTTTTGCTAAATCTGAAGCTTGTTGTGTTGCTTGTGTTGCTTGCCTTGCTGAAGAAGTTGTCCTATTTAGCTTGTTGAAGGATGTCATGAACCTCTTCCTAGAGGAGTTGGATCTGTTCAACCAATCTAGCTTCATGATCTGCCTAAGTGTGGGAGGACTCTATCGGTGAAGATGCAACATGGAGAGTATGAAGGTTTCTGTTATAAACTTGATTAACTAGGCAGTGTGGAGGCACCCCCGTAGTTGCAGTAAGAAAATATTAGTACTTGTCTACAATATTTTCGATCCCCTTTTTCTCGATAGAAAGGTCTTGGGCTCAGGATGCAGTGGTTTTCATGTTCTTATGTTCATCCGGTGATGGGATTGTGAAGAGGCTAAACTTTGCAGTATGAGATATAACTTTGTGGCAATGTTTTGGTGAGACAATAGTCGAAACTACCTTTGGTATCTTGTATAGCTGACCCCCAGAGTAAAAATGACGCTACAAGGTCAAGACTCATAAAAAACACGATGCCTCCACATATATAGTTGGCCTAATAGAACATTACAGACTTCCAGTGGGGAAACATCAAACAATACCTGATCCTTGAAGGGCTTGTTGTCATAGGACAGGTGACACTTTTGGCTGACATGAATATATTGACCATGGAAAAGCCACTCGATGTTGTATGGTTGTGGGTGTGTTGTTGTTGGCAAATCAAACTCCTTGACAACCTCTGCTGAGATTATTTTTTTTTGGTTTCCGCTATCAACGATAAAATGCAGTGGGGTCCCCTTCATCCACATCTGTGAATGGAAGAGTCGCTCCCCCTCCTCAAGATCCTCTTCTGGTTGGATTGTTGCAGTTGTGATAGTAGCAACGGGTTCTGCATCAATCATTTGTCTCCTTTTATTATTTTCTAAATAAGGGTCCAAGTCGAGGTTCGACTATTTGTCTTTGATCTCTGCCACCAATGACTGTGTTGAGCAACATTCATTAATGTTGTGCTAAGGGATATTATGGAACTCACACCACTTTATGGTGTCTTTCTTAGACTTCCCATCACCATTGTTTTCCTGCATCTTATGCTGGATCTCTTGAGGTTGGCCTTCCTTTCTCTATCGATGCTTCTCCCACTTACTCTACTGCTTGAATTTCTGCTCAATTTTCAGTGCATATCGATAAGCATCTCCTAGTGAGGAGATGTCCAAGAAATCCATCTTTGTTTATATGTACATGTGTAGACCACTGTGTTACTTCAAAACAAGGTGCCAATCAAAGTCTTTGATACCCAACGTTGAGCATAAGGTATGAAATATGTTGGTGTACTCTGCCACCTTATGGTATCTTTTCTCACCGAGAGTTGTCCATCTCATGTATTGGTCATCATAGCTTCCAACAGGGTAGAACTCCTACTTTAGGGAATCTACAAAGGCCTCCCAAGTGGGTTCACTCCCAAATAGTGTATTTTCATCTGTGGTGTATCACTCCCAGTAACCTTCCCACCAAGATTTGACATGGGGAAGGTCTTTAAGGAGCAAGAAGGTGATCTTTTCACTATCGGAAAAACTTTGGACAAAGTAATAACCTTCTAACAGATTAAACCATTTTTCTAGAGCATCTACATCTATCTGCCCTTCAAATAAAGGGATATCAAAATTGACTTGTACCTTGAAAGGCGTCTCACTTGCAGAATGTTTTCTTGTTGAAGATGCCCCAACTGTCAGCATCGATAGTCTTCGAAGGATCTAAGAAAAGTTGTCCATCATCTAGTTCGTTTGTCACATGAGGGATTCCTCAAGCAACGTCTTGAAAGGATATCTTACTCTGTCATCTCTCTTTTCTTATTCCATGGGAGATCGCTTGGGCTAGCGAGAGTGGTTGTCATCAATTGAAACTAACTCGATACCCAAATATCTATACCCTGACCTCGTCAGGGAACTGCTATGAGAAATGACAAGGAGGAGACTGCTTTGATAGCACTGATCCAAATTATTTTGAGAATGACATGAAGGAAGAAATATAACCGAGATATAACAATGAAAGACACAAAAATATAGAAGAGAACACATAAATATAGTGAAATCCAACTTCTATTAATGAATAATATAGAAACAAAATGTACAACACAAACTGGAAAAATGGGGTAGCCTATCTGTAAAAAGAAAGAGATATTGGCTACGATTCATTCAAAAGAAGATTTACATCACACTCCATTGCATGCTTAAAGGGCTTCCTTCACCTCAATTATATATGAGAGAGTGAGAGAAAAACAATTCCAATGATTCATGTTGAATAAATTGGACTAAGTTTATAAAATGCCATAGGCATGTAAAACACTAGGACTTCCTAGGTGGTGACCCATCCCAATACTACTCTAGTCTGAGTGCACTTAACTATAGAGTTCTAATGGGATCTAGTTCATTAATGCTATGTTGTATGCATGTACATAAGACCACTATGAAATAATTAAATGATGTCTGTAATTAAAAAATGAAGATGAAATTACATTCCATTCCCCATAAAAACGGTGAATATCATGGTTTATCAAAACCATATGCTCAAAATGGTGATTCAGTGGAAGAGGTGGATGGCCACAGAGATCCATATGGATAATTCCTCCCCCCTTAGGAAGCAATGGTACCCATTGTGTCAAGTTCCCTTGGGATATGGGGAGACTTTTGGTAAATTTGATGCTTGCTTCGTTGCTTTCCTTCTTGAAGAAGTTGTCCTGGTTAGCTTGTTGAAGAATGTGATGAACCTGTTGCTGGAGGAGTTGGATCCGTTCAACCAATATAACTGCATGATCTACCTGAGTGTGGGAGGACTCTGTCAGTGAATATGCAACATGAAGAGTATGAAGGGTTCTATTATAACCTTGTTTGACTGGGAAGTGTGGAGGCACCCCCGTAGGTGCAGTAATAACATCTTGGTACTCGTCTACAATATTTTCGATCTTCTTCTACTGGATAGAAAGGTATTGGGCTAAGGATGTAGTGGTTGCAGTGTCCTTCTATTCACCCTCTGATGGGATTGTGAACAAGCTAAACTTTACAGTATGAGAGATTACTTTGTGGCATTGTTTTGGTGGGACAATAGTCGAAACTACCTCTGGTATCCGTTATAACTAACACCCAGTGTAGTAGTGACACTACGGTGTCAAGACTCATAATCAACACAACGCCCCCAAATATATATCTAGCCTAATAGAACATCACAGAATTCCAGTGGGGAAACATCACACAATACCTGATCCTTGAAGGGCTTGATGTCGTATGAAAAGAGACATTGTTGGCTTACACAAATATATTGACCCTGGCGAAGCCACCCAATGTTGTATGGCCACAGGTGTGGTGTTGTTAGAAAATCCAAATCCTTGACAACTTATGCTGAAATGATGTTCTTTTGGCTTCCATTATCAACAATAAAATGCATTGGGGTACCCTTCAACCACATCTATGAATGGAAGAGTCGTTCCCCCTCCTCAAGATCCTCTTCTGGTTGGATTGTTGTAGTTGCGATAATATCAGTGCATTCTTCATCAATCATTTGTCTCCTTTTATTACTTTTCTAAATCAGGGTCCATGTCGAGGTTCAACTCTTTGTCTTTGAGCTCGACCACTAATGACTTTATTGAGCGACATTCATTAGTGTTGTGCCAAGGGATATTGTGGAACTCACACCACTTTCTGGTTTCTTTCTTAAACTTATCGTTACCCTTCTTTGCCTACATCTGGGATTGGATTTCTTGAGGTTGGCCTTCCTTTTTGTGTCCATCCTTCTGTTGGTTACTCTACTGCTTGAATTTCTGCTCAATTTTTACTACATATCGATAAGAATCTTCAAGTGAGGAGATGTCCAAGAAATACATCTCTGTTTAGATGTACCTATGTATACCACTGTGGTAATTCAAAATGAGGTTTCACTCGGAGTCTTTGATACCCAACTTTGAGTGCAAGGTATGAAATATGTTGGTGTACTCTGCCATCGTCTAGTCTCTTTTCTGACCCAAAGTTTTCCATATCATGTATTGGTCATGATAGTTTCTAGTAGGGTAGAACTCCTCCTTTAGGGAATCTACAAAGGTTACCCAAGTGGGTTCTCTCCCAAATAGTGTAGATTCATCTGTGGTGTACCTTTCCCAATAACCTTCCCACCAAGCTCTGACATGGGGAAGGGCTTTAAAGAGCGCAAATGTGATCTTTTCACTGTCAGAAATTTTTTGGACAGAGTAATAACCTTCTAGCAGATTCAACCATTTTTCTAGAGCATCTACATCTATCTGTCCTTCAAATAAAGGGATATCAAAATTGAATTTTACCTTGAAGTGCATCATACTTTCAAAATTGTTGCTTGTCGAAGATTCCTCGACTGTCACCATCGATAGTTTTTGAAGGATCTGAGAAAAAATTTTTGTCATATCATTCCTTTGTTGCATGAGGGATTCCTTGAGAAATATATTGAAAGGATATCCTACTCTGTCATCTCTCTTTTCTTCTGCCATGAGAGGTCGCTTGGGCTAGAGAGAGTGGTTGTCCTCAAGAGAAACTAGATCGATACCCAAATCTCTATACCCTGACCTTGTCGAGGACCTGCTCTGAGAAATCAAAAGGACTAGACTGCTCTGATACCACTGATCTAGATTATTTTGAGAACAACATGAAGGAAGAAATATAATTGAGATATAAGAATGAAATACACAAAAATATAGAAGAGAACACAAAAATACAATGAAACCCAACTTCTATTACTGAATAAGATAGAAAATCACTATAGAACACAAACTGGAAAAATGGGGTAGCCTATATCTAAAAAGAAAGAGATGTTGGCTACGCTTCATTCAAAAGAATCTTTACATAACAATACATTGCATGCTTAAAGGGCCTCGTTCACCTCAATTATGTATGAGAGAGTGAGAGGAGAACAATTCCCATGATGCATGTGGGATAAATTGGACTAAGTCTATAAAATGCCATAGGCATGTAAAACACTAGGACTTCCTGAGCAGTCACCTATCCCAGTACTACTCTAGCCTGAGCATGTTTAACTGCAGAGTTCTAATGGGATCTGGTGCATTAACGCTATGTTGTAGGCATGTACATAAGACCACTAGGAAATCATTAAATGATGTCCATAATTAAAAAATGAAGATGGCATTACATTCCATTCCCCATAAAAAGTGTGAATATCATGGTTTATCAAAACCACAGGCTCAAAATGTTTATTGAGTGGAAGAGGTGGATGGCCACTGGATCAGTATTTTTGAACAAAAGCAATGTGTATTCCTTTTCTATTAAATAGAGAATAAAATATTCCTTTTAATGGGGCCTTTGCTTGTCTATACACATTTTGGGTTTTTATAAATTTGAGTTTTAAGTAAATATGATTTCTATGTAGTAGGCTTGGATACTCTCAGATTAGATCCTTTTTTGTTTGACCTATACTTACTTAACTTAGGATATTTGGGGATTCCCTTTGGAATTGGTTTCTCACCATTTGTCACATGGTATTGGTGTTTGTAAAGGTTTCAAAGTAAGGTTCATATCTAAGATCACAAGGACCTTCCATTTGTAGGTAGGTTGATTATTGTTGATGTGTTTATTACTTGATGCATGGGATGTTTGAACCATGTCAAAGAAGGCTCAAGCGGAGACAGTTTAGTTTGATAGGTTTTTTTGGTGGCTAAGTGGATGGTGCAACTTAGGGGAATATTTTGGTGGCTAAGTGGGTGGTGGAATGTCTTTAGGGTTCATCTCCTTGGAGATAGGTTTTCTTAGTAGGAGGTAGGTTTGTTAGATATCCCGATTTAATGGAATATTAAGGGAATATTTTGGTGATACACATAGCCATTCATACAGAGTTCCATATATCACCCAACCCCGTTATGTCTTGCCACAGTGAAATTAAACATCATCTCATTCTTAATTGCAGTTCACTTAATATTAATTTCAAAATTGAATGCTCCGGCATTTGAATGAATGATGGGCAGAGCTGTGTAGATGATGGACTGTTCGAGCTTCAAATGCTACGAGGATAGGTTGGCAGAGTTTGTATTCTGTCCCATGGAGGCTATCAGAGCGTTCGAGGGATACGGACAAAACAGACGAATAGCTGCCTTGGGGAGATGGCTCTAGTATTCCTGACCAAGCTTTGAATGCAGTGTTGTTGGATAACATGGTTGTTCAGCATGGGAGATGGCCTTCAGATCCTCAACGTCGAATCCTTATCGCCATGTGCAAGTAGGAGGTTTTTCGGTAGGAAATGTTACGTACGCTTACCAATGATCTTTTGAAAGAAAAAACTATGCACTCGTGTTTTTATGTATATAGTGAAAATTTTAGCATGAGAGGACTTTAGAATTTTCAACACAATAGAGTTACAGAGACTGCATATGAATGGAGTAAGTCAACCACAGTGCTCCAGAGTCTCTATTAGGATGCTCCCTATAATATTTTATTTGGATCAAATTGATATGTACCATTTTGATTGTTTTGGGAAATTTTACATGTGTGTATCGTTTTCGAATACGCTGAATAAGTGGATCTTATCTGAGTGTAACAATTTTTTTTGGTCAATTATGCAATGTCTGTATGGTTTTCGAATAGGGTGATTGAAGTTGATTTTTTTTTAGGGGAATAAAGTGGATCTTATCTCACTGAAGTAAAATCATGGACATTTTATTTAATTGGTGTTCTTTTAATGACTTTAGCTTTTTAATATTTGTTTTAAAATTTTAATTTTTAATTTTATTTTTAATTTAAGCTTCATATTAATATTAACAATAAAAAAACAATTATTTAATTTTTAATATTAATACTTTAATTTTTTATATTAATACTGAAATGTCTTTATCATTTTGTAAAAATTTCTTAAAAACACATCATCTAATTTTTATATTATCTATATTTAAATGAGTCACAAAACTGAGATTTTTTTTTTATTAATTTTTATTATATTTTGACTTTCATTGATTAAATTAAACTATTAAATTTTAGATTTGGTAAGAAAGGAGTATTAAAATTATTTCCAAGTAGTTTTTCATGAAAATTTAAGTACTTAAATTTAGATTAAAGTTGTTTATGTAATAACAAATATTATTATTTTAATTAAAAAATTTAGAAAAAATATTTACATATATAAAAATATTTAAATTGTTGTTTGATAGTATGTTAAATGTAGAATGTATTTGATGTTTTACTTGCTATTTTATCCATACTTTGATACATTCTTCATGTTTAATAGATGAACTTTTTGAGGGGTAGCAATAGAGATAACCGAGGAAACAAAGGAAATTGGAATTGAGGGCACCAAGATGGTTGGCCTAGGGGAAAAAACAAGATAATTAGATTATATGTTCACTTTGATGCTAATTTCGAGGAATTTAATCAACTCTTCCAAGATGGTCTTAGCGACCTTGCAGGCCACAATTATTTTAACCCTCCTCCACCACTTGTGAGATCTCCATTGCAGCCTCATCCCAACATTATCGACATACCTGTACAACCACATGTATCCTTACAACATACATGTACAACCACATGTATCCTTACAACTTGTGATTCTAGTCAATGATGGCTAGAATGAAATTGTTCATTATCCCCAACCCCATCACAATGGATAACCTACTATATATTTTACATGAACTCCTCCTCCTCCTAAGTAGCCTATTCAACCTATTGTTTACATGGCTTCAGATTCATTATCTTCTCAACAACTCAATAAAAACAAAGCCTTAGCTTAGGAATTTGAACCTAGTAAAGGGAAGCAAGTTGTCATGTCACCTAGTTCTAATTCATCTTCCCACTCTATTACCTCACATTCCATTCAACAATAATATAAGCCTAAATATATCACCTTTGGTGACATGCATCCCGAAGGATCATAAAATGAAGACCCAAAATATTCCCAAGCAAGATTCAAAAAAACATAGGATGACTTCATCACAAGACAATTGATAGAGGATAACCTCCCACAAAAAATATAACTTTTAATTTTATTTTATAATGACTTATGTGGCATCTTATTGATGATAGACTTGCACTTTTTATTTTTGGACAACAAAAAACATATATATATTTGGCATGGTGAAAATATTTATGGGAGTGACAAGTTTTTTTTATGGAATTACTATTTATTCTAGGGTTGATGGATCTGAATTTATTTTATGGGTGGTATGTATATTGCAAATGTGGAGATACAAGGGGATATTTTGAAATTAAATAACAATTTGTTTAGGGGGTCCCCACCTATTATATATTATTTATTAAAAATCCTTATTATGATTATTTGTTAAAATTTGTCCCACTTAACTAAAAGTTAGTTAACTATCTAACTAAAGGTAGTTGAACTAATCAAAACTACCTTTGAGGAATAAACGAAAGACTCGATGAAGGGACAAGGCATGAGAGAATATAGAAGCATAACTCTGATAAGGTTTTCGCTTGCTATAGAGTGAGATTACATTCATTTTTCATTCACTTATGAATTACTTAAAGGATAAAACTTCTTGTTGATAGCAAAGTTTTCACTAAGGTGGCAACAAGAAGAACTAGGAAGCATAGATTATTGACATTCTTCCAAAAGTCAATCACTCATTTTGATAGTTTTTCATTCTTATTTGACTTCTGAATTAATTTTTAGTATTGATTAGAATTGTTTTGCATAATCAAGACAATGACATGTTTGTGGCTTGTTGATTCAGTTTTATTAGTCTCGATCTTGCTTAGAAGACACCAATAGTCTCTCTATGATGTAACATTCCACCTATGACTTTTAAGTTTTACCTTGGTCCTTACCCACACATGGGTATGAAGAGAAATTATCCATTTGTAATTCATAATTGAATTAATGACAATATTTCTTGGTTTTGGATCTCAATTTTGGAACTGATGTATGATGATTATTTCATATTTTTCATCTAATAATTTTCTTTAATTGACTATAAATTATTTTTTTATAATTTTTTTTCTTTGATTAAACAAAAAACACATAAAATTAACACTAGCCCAAGTACCTATTACTTGAGGACTAATTGATATTTTTGCAAAGGCTATAAACATAGGGTAATAATCACATTTTTCTTGCCTTGGCCTAGCCAAATTCAAAAATGTTGTTATAAGGACATCAATTCATTTTCATAAAAAATAGGCACATAGTCCTAATGGGATGACTGTGTGGACATAAAATCTCTTTCCAATAAAGGGAGGTTGTATGAGCCCTGGTGCTTCCATACAATGTATGAATTTGGTTGTTGGAAATGCTATGGATGAACTAGGTGTTGGATTCCTTATAAATTTGTATGCACAAGGTTATCTTATAGTGTGAAGGATGTTTCTCTCTTTATGTAGGTACACATATGGATTTGGTAGGCAAGGGTGCTTCACATTTTTCAAATACTATTGATTTGGTGGCAATGGATGTGGAGAAATCAATCATTGTGGTTTATTTAGTTGATGGATATAGATTTTAGTTTACCAAAAACTTTGGGTTAAGGGTTTTGAAGTGAAGTAATTCTTGAAAGACAAGATATAGAGTATTATGGACGGTACGGATAATTTTTACTAGAAGCATGATAAATCTAGTGAGAATTCTCTATTGGAGTGTATTGTCATGGATACCTTTGTTGGAGATGGTTTGGCTAAAATGGTGTTCACGTTGAATGCTAGATTCTATGGGATCTTGTTTGCTTGAACCTTAAAGGAATCGAAAGAGTGGACTCCTCTTCCATCTAAAGGAAAAGTGGTCACTAGAGAGGATAAGTTAGTAAAGGAATCGAGAGAGTGGACTCCTCTTCCATCTAAAGGAAAAGTGGTCACTAGAGAGGATAAGTTAGTGGTGAGTCTTAGTCAATATTTGGAGAATGCCAAAATAATTATTGAGATCGGAGAGCCTTCCCATGAAGTGGGGAATGTCCCATCAACTAGTGCTCATGTTCTAGTGATTTAGGGTATAAAGGAATCTAAGGTTACTTACTAAGACAATTCCAAGTAAAATAGAGTGAATGTGCATTAATAGGGATTTTAGGTTCCCCCTCATTCTTCAAATTCTATAATTCCCAAGTCGTACTTGGAATTCGATGACTGTAATTTTTTCTCACTCATAAAAAGGAATAATTTGAAAATTGAATACATTTGAAGACTAGGGGGTGATTCTATTTTTTCTTCATAAGATGCTTGATGAAGAAACTTTCAGTGATAAGTGTTCACTAAATTGGGAGGCTTAAAGAGATTCCTTTAAATTCCTACAAGGGGTTGTGAAAGAAACTTTCAGTGATTAATGTTCACTAAATTGGGAGGCTTAAAGAGATTCCTTTAAATTCCTATGAGGGGTTGTGATTGAAGCATGCTTGTCTTCTTCTTTTTCTTAATTTTAACATTGGAGCTCAGCATGTGATATAATTTGGTACATGAGTATTAATATTGTTCATCTTTTTTATATTCAATCATGGTGGGTGGATTTCAATGTAAATGGTCGTGACAAGGACCATTTCCCTCTCTAGTTGGAGTTTCCCACCCTTATGAATGAATTGAATCTATTTTTTGACTTATTTTCCATTGATTTGATAAGTTGCTTATTCTAGATGGTTTCCAAAACTCACTATGGGTGGATTCTTAAGGGTGTGTGCAGGTGGATCTCAAGTGTAATATCACTCCTTTTATCTTTGTATTCACATTTGATGGTGTTTGTATGAAAAAGGTTTGCTACACAAATATTTTTATGATCATTTTGCATGTCAGGTTCAAGATCACGCGATTAGAGATTGTCCTCTTTAAAATTCATGCCTGAGTGAGGGAGAAAGATAGATTAGTGGTTTATCCCCTCGTTATAATGGTTTAAGGACTTGTGGAATCTTTTCTTCATCTAATTCATGTCTTTAGGGTGGTGGTGTTTCAATACAAAGAGGTCCTTTATTTGGTGGTGTTGGTGTGAGTGGATATGGATCTAGTGTTGTTGGTGTTGGTTTCAGTGGATTTGGATCCAATGTTGTTGGTGCTACATTGGTTAAAGATTGTTGATACATGTTTAGGTGTCTTAGGTGTTTGTGATTTAGGTCCAAATGAATTTGGATTTATAATATTTAGTTATGGGAGTGTTTTCTCATACGTTTCTATCCATAATCACACTAGTAGATTCCTAAAAGGCCCTAGGGAATAAGTTTAGGGAATTATGTCTTCCTAAGTGCTAGATTTTCCTAGTGTGTCCCAAAAACCTAGGTTAGTGATAAAATATGGGTATATTTCATTTGATATGATTAGAATGGACTTGAGTCTAGTTCGAAAGTCAAAATGAACAAGGAGAAGGTGTTGTTTCTCTTGTTTAGGTGGATCTACCTATTAAAGAATTTATCCAGTGATAAAAAAAAAATGTTTTTCAAGGATGCAATGGTTTATTTGTGTTTTTTGGATGAACAAAAAGTTCATTAATTTAGTATCTATATCCCATTGTATTCAATCTCCCCTTACTATATTTGAATTTCCATAGGACGATGCTTCCAAGTTTCATGATGTTTGTGTTTTGTTTGTTGCAACATGTCTAACTGGAATTGGTTTTCCTTTAGAAGGATATGTCCATTTTTTTTAGCTTTGTAATAGAATGGAATATTCTTGGAATGGTCCTTTATAAACTTCATAACATTTTCAAGAGAGTGGAGGTGTGGTGATTTCTCTTTGTTTCTCTTTGAAGAGGTTTGTAGTTATGTTTAGTTTAGAGTCAAATGATTAGTGTGCATGGGTCATCCTTTTGATTTAATATTAGGTGGTTTTTTTTTGTGTAGTTTATGATCCTAGCCTAAGTTTGGAGTGATGTAGGATTTGGTATTGTATCCCTTGATCTCTTCCTATTGTAGAGTGGAATGTTGGAGGGGATTTCAATATGGTGGAGTGGGAAGGGGATAGATGTGGGCATGTAGGGTTAGTGTTTAGTGGTTCAAAGAAGAATGCTTCATGTCAATGTAAATATACTCTTCATATTTTATTGTAGGGATAGTGGTTGGATTTTCAAAGAAGCATGCTTGGTGTCATTATAAATATACTCTTCATATTTTTTATCCAGGTTGAAAGAAAAAGGAAATTGATTGTGGTGGTTGGTATACTACTATAGCTAAATTAATTCTATCTAGAATGATATAGGGTGAAATCTCAACTAGATTGATTATATGGGCCATAATACGATTTGATGTTCTATAGCTAAATTAATTCTATCTATGTGCTTCTAGATGTTTCTAGTACATATCATTTTATAATTGAACAATGATCTGTTATGGGAAGTATCCTTTACAATTATGTTCTCCTTATTGAGACAAGGTCTTGAAAATTGATTAGGTGTTGTATCCAATGGGGGAACATGATTTTTTCCTTTCCACTATTGTTTGGGGTCATATCGAGTTTCCTCTTGATTATGATATTATTGTTTGTGAGACCTTGAGCCTTTGTATTGGTGATTCTTCAAGTCCAGGTTTCTTGGATGTTTAATTTCCTTTCGATGAGGCTATCCTTGAAGCTATAATTATGGATTTTTGACCTCTTCCTAATATAGAAGCTTTATAGGTTGGTTACCAAAGAAACCCTTGTCCTAATCCAATAAATCATCTCTATTTAGAGAATTACTATCCATAAGCTACAACGTAGTGTGGTACTTCCTACATATTGTACTTTTAGTGTTTCTTGTTTTCAAGTTTTGTATTCCATAGGACACTTTATTATTAGAGGTTGATATATTAGATTTATTAAGTTGTGAAGTGTTGTTTGTATTATATACAAGACTTTGGAGATGTTTTCTTTGGTACCTTCTTCCCATATCTATCCTTTATGATATGTAATGATCTCAAAACTGGAATATAGGTTAGATTTTCCCCTTCATCCATTTTTTCATTATCGGTTTCTTGTGTCATCCAACCTTAGGATTGACCCCACTAATTTGTGACACAGAACCCCCTTTGGTTTTTAGAAATGTTGTAATTCATATGGTAGAGCCTACCATTCATGCCTTCACTAGTTAGAACCTTGTTTGCAGTTTGGTGCCCATGTTGAAGTACTTCCATAGTCTCGGGATCCCTATTTAGTCTCGAAATGACTTTGCATTGAAGCCTCATAAATTATTATCATTATTAGTCCTTATATTACCTAATGGGTCTCCCTTATCTATATGTTAAGTTGTGATACTGTATTACATTCTTGTGCTTGAATTTTTTAGTCTAATGTTGGTTTTAGCTTGTTTTTGTTTAGCCTCTTGTTTATGCATTCTCATAAGTTACCATCCTTACAATATCTACCTTTATGACTTGACACATGTATATATAGAGGAAAATTCTCCCTTAGTTTCCATACCTTACACCTATTTCCTTGCATTGAGCATAGGTATATTCCTTGTAAATGGAACTAGTTTTCTTGCCGAGAACACTAGTTTTCTCCATTGTACTATTTCATTCTTTACTCATTTTCATACTTTCATAATATGAAAAAGGAAAAAAAAATCAAATAATATTAAAAAGAGGGGTATTCTATCTTCTTTATCATTATTGGAAGAAGTAAAGTCACCTCTTAAAAAAGCATAAAGTTTTGAGTCTGGGCTCATCAATTTGTCTTAGTATGACTTTAGGAAACTGAACGAGTTACACAAAGTTTTTACTCCTCTCACTGGTTATTCTTCTGGTGACTATGGAGAGTATCTCATTTAGTAATTGATACAAGAGGATCTCGGTGGCCACCCACCTATTCTAACTGGCTCAAAAAAATTTGTTGGCAATATACTATTTTAGCATTTTTTCACATCCCAAACTTCTGGGCCCATTTTGAGGGCCTAAACGATGTTTTTTCATGATCGGGCACCTTGATGGGAGTCAAAGGCTTTTATTGAGCCCCCAAAATGAATATCCTCGTCGATACCTTTCCAAGGAGCTATCGTGCATCCCAAATGAAGATTGTATGAAAAAGTTACTCTCCTTGGAAGTTGATACACCAAACTACCCTAAACGGGGTCCACAAAACTGTTGGATTTTCATCTTTCGGGGATAGGGTTTTGGATTTTATTCATGCTAAAAATACCTTTGGAGACTCATTGTAACAACAATAATCTTGTGAATGAGCGTATGCATCACATCGCTTCTTAGAGATAAGCTTCCACCATTCTAGTGAGTCTTTGGCTCTGTAATTTTATAGTTTTCTACTTTTCACTCATTAATAGAAATTGTGTATTATTGTATATATGTGCCTCTTTTTATATACGTACGATATATATCTATTACATTATTGGATATCTGATATGTCTATGTATATTTATTTATTATATATCATCTCTCATTGCCTGCCAAAATTAATCTAGATCTGTGGTATTAGAGGAGGCTACTCTTGATCATTTTTCATTGCATGCCCCCAAAGAGGTTTGAGTATAGCATGTTAGTTCTAAATATTTCCTCTCTTGAGTAAAATATCTCTCTCACACACAAGAAAACCTCCATGGTGGAATAAAATAAAAACAACGAAGGAGAAGATTCTATTAATCTGTTGCTTGAGCAAGCTCTCACATGATAGAGGGATGAAATGATGGATAATGTTTCCCGTATCCTTCAATGTATGCGGATAAAAATATGCACATATTAATCAAGAGACCACTTTAGAGGCACATCTACTTTCAACGTACAATCTAATTTTGATATTCCTATATTTGAAGGTTAGATAGATGTGAATGCCCTAGAGAAATGGTTAAATTTGCTAGTAGGTTATTTTTGTGTTCAAATTTTTTTCGATAACAAAAATATCACCTTCACAATTCTTAAGGCTCTCCCCCATGTCAAACATTTGTGGGAAACTTACTAGAAGCAAAGTTCCATAGAGGAGTCTGAAATATATGGGGTCGAGCCCACTTGGGATTGTTTTGTGGATATGGTAAATGAACAATATTACCTTGTTTGTAACTATGATGACCAGTACATCAGATGGACCACACTACGAAAAGAGAGGGGAGAAATAATGTTATAGTTCAAAAATAATTTTCATACCTTGTGCACCAAGATGGGTATACAATACTCTGAGCGACATCTGGTTCTAAAATACTGTGAGGCTCTCATAGGTACATCCAAACTGAAATGGATTTCCTAGAAATATCATAACTGGCAGCTTCCTATCGATATGATGCAAAATTTGAGAATAAATTTAGACACCAGAACAAACGAGAGATTCGGTCTAAAAATCCAAAAAAACCAAAGTATGGTAAAGACTGCCCTAACGACTAGTTTCAAAAAAAACAATCCATGCCATAGGAAAAGAAGGGTAACATAAAGACAAAGGACACTGGAAAGTGGTGCAATTTCCATAAAACCTTCTATCAAGACACTAATTAATGTCGGTCAAAACAATCATTGGTGGATGAAATCAAAGAAAAGGAGTCGAACCTTGATTCAGAATCCAATTTAGAAAATAATAGGACAAGACAGATCATCGACGCAGACCCCACTGCTAATGTTGTGGCCCCAACAATTCAATTGGAAGAACCAACAAATCCTGAAGAGGGGGAGTGACTTTTTCATTCACAAATGTGGGTGAAGGGGACCCTATTGCATTTTGTTGTTGGTAGCGAAAGCCAGAAGAATATCATATAAGCAAAGGTTGTCAAACAATTTTTGTTGTGGACAACACACACCCGAAACCATACAACATCAGGTGGCTTCACTAGAGAGGATATCTCTGTGTTAGAAAGCAGTGTCTATTTTCATACAGAATCCATCCCTTAAAGAATGAGGTATTATGTGATGTTTCCTCATTGGATGTCTGTGATGTTCTTTTGGGCCAATCATATATGTGGAAGCACCATTCTATTTATGAGTCATGACCCCATAGTGTCATTTTTACTCTAGGGGGTCATATCTACATGATACCATAGGTAGTTCTGACTATTGTCCCACCAAAATAGTGCCACAATTTAATCTTTCGTACTACAAAATTCATCCTCTTCACAATATATTCATTAGGAAAACATAAGGACATTGCAACCACTACAACCTTGGCCTAAGACCTTTCTATCCAATAGACGCAGATTGCAGATGAGAAAGAAGATATTGTTTCTTCACCTATAAGAGTTCCTACACACTACCTAGTAAGGTTGAGATACAACAAGTTGGTTGAACAGATTCAACCACACTAGCAACAGGTTCATGATAGTTTTCAACAAGCTAAGCAACATGACTTCTCCAAAAAGGTAAGCAACTCACCAAGATTCAGACTCAACAAACGCTTTCCCCTCTCCCATGGGAACTCAACGGAATGGAGACAACTTCTTTCTAAGGAGGGAGGAATGATCGAAGAAGATATTGGTTTCCATCCACCTATTCCGATTGGCTCAAAACATTTTGTTGGAAATTTACTATTTTTAGCATTTTTTTCGAGTCCTAAACTTCCAGGAGCATTTTGAGGGCCTAGACGACATTTTTCATGATGGAGCACCTAAATAATTGTTGAAGGATTTAATTGAATGAAAAAAATGAATCTCCTCATTTATAACTTTCCAATGAGCTATCATGCACCACAACTGAATATTGTATGCAAAAGTTATGCCCCTGGGAAGTTAATACATCAAAGTACCCAAAACGGGGTCCACAAAACTGTTGGGTTTTCATCTTCCAAGGTTAGGGTTTTGGATTTTATTTATGTTAAAAAGGAATTTGGAGCCTCATTCTAACAATCATATTCTTGAAAATGCGCGTAGCCATCACATCTCTTCTCAAAGATAAGCTACCACCATTCTAGTGAGTCTTTCACTATGTAATTTTACAGTTTTGTACATTTCATTCATTAATAGAAATTGTGTATTACTGTATATTTGTGCCTCTTGTTATAATCATATGATCTATATCACTCCTTCATTTCTAGATACCTCTGTACATTTCTTTATTATGTCTCCTCTCTCATTTGATGCCAAAGATAATCTAGATCACTCCTACATCACATACTTATTTGAATGTTCATTTTCAGTTCATTTTTTCTAAGTCGGATATTGTGTCATGTTTTTATTTAGAGGAATTTTTAGCTTCTATCAGCCATTCCATAGAATTATTTTCTTTTCAAGTTGACCTTTCGATGTGTCAAGTAGATATCAGAATCAAAAGTATATTTTCCCTATACTCATGAAGGTATGGAGGGTCCCCATTTTATTGTTTCATATGGGTTAATATCTTATTTACTATGACATATTTCTTTAAGAGTTTAACTTGGAATCCCACCCAGGCCATATTTACATCATTGATAGGTGACCTTGTGCTCAACAAATGACATTCCATCAATGGTCACTCACTAAGTGGTTTCCCTTGTCTTCGATGGAAAGAACATTATTCAAACATTAGGATTCATACAGTGCATTAGATTCCATTTGTCCCCATTAGTGGTTTCCTTTCCTTTGTTAGTAGTCTTCAATATTGGTTTTTATTCATATGGTCTCTTTCTTGCACTATTTTCATCCAGTGCAAATTGGATACATACTTCATGCTGGTCATTCCAATACTTCATCTGATTCTTTCCACATCTTTGGCCTTCTGCTAGTGTTTTTTGATGGGGGAATCCTTAATTCCCTCCTTCCAACATATATCATTCTGTTGACTTCAACACATCTTGATTTGGGATAGGGATCTAGACTCATTATTAATTCCTTGGATATTTAAATCATCAGTGAAAAGTTACCTTACTATTGACAATGAGAATACATCAATGTCCCATAATCTATAGATTATATTATGTGTTCAAAATCAAATTATCTATTCACACTTCATAGATTGTATTAATTACCTTGACACCCATTATCATTATCGGTGGGGTGTCTCAAATGTTTTAACAGTATACATAAATGACCAGTAATAAAACTGTCTTAGTGTGTTCAACTTCAACACATATGTTCACATAGTACAAACTCATACCACAATGGTTGATTTCAATACCTTGAGAATGTAGTAGAATTACCTCTCTTTTCTTGTCCAAGTTGCATTTGGAAAGTACCACTCGTCACATATGTACTTGTTAAGGATTGATTATCAAGTTATTACCTCTACATATCCGTCATTGAATCTGAGACATAGATTGATCCAGGTGGATATCGGTGGCCACCCACCTTTTCCAATTGGCTCAAAACAGTTTTCTGGGAATTTTTGTAATTTACTATTTTTAGCAGTTTCTAACTTCCAGGGCCATTTTGAGGCCCTAAAGGACATTTTTGGGAAAAAGAGGAGCAATATAAAAGTTCTTTTGTTATTTCCTCCAAAATGAATCTCCTCGATGATACCTTTCCAATGGGTTATCATGCGCCTAAAACGAAGATCGTATGTAAAAGTTAGGACCCCGAGAAGTTGATGTACTAACTTACCCAAACGGGGCGCACATGAATTTTGGTGCTTCATCTCCTAGGGTAAGGTATTTGGATGTCTATGGTTTTTGGAATTCCTATTTATTGTAAAAAGGCCTTCAGAGCCTCATGGTAATCATCTTCTTGTGAATGTGAGTAGCCATCACATCTCTTCTCAGAGATAAGCTGCCACCATTCTAGCGAGTCTTTCACTCTGTATTTTTACAGTCTCTATATATTTATTTCATTAATATAATTCATTTATTATTGTATATCTGTGTTTATGGTTGCATATTGGATACATTTTTGTTATATTATTGAATATCTGTGATATCTATGTGCATTTCTTTATTATATCTCCGCTCTCATTTCGTACCAAAAATAATCAGGATCAGTGGTATCAGAGAAGGTTGCTCTTGATCATTTTTTTTAGTGCATGTCCCTGACGAGGTCCGAGTATAAAAAGTTGGGTCTCGATCTTGTATCTCTTGAATATAATCACTCTCGCAAGCCCAAGAAACCCTCCATGGTGGAAGACATGAAAAATAATGGAGAAGAAGATCATATAAATTTGTTGCTTGAGAAAGCTCTCACACGATAGAGGGACAAAATGATGGATAATTTTTTCCATATCCTTCAATGCCTGCTGATAGCAACAGTCGCATATTCATCAAACAAACACTTTAGAAGAACCTCTCCTTTCAATGTATAGGTTAATTTTGATATTCCCATATTTTAAGGTTAGATAGATACAGATGCAAATGGTTATTTCTCTGTTCACCATTTTTCTGATAGGGAAAAGATCACCTTCACACTCCTTAAATATCTCCCCCATGTCAAATATTGGTGGGAAACTTACTGGGAGCAAAGTTCTACAGAGGAGTCTAGAATATATGGAGCCGAGCCCACTTGGGATTTTTTTGTGGATGTGGTAAATGAACAATATTACCCTGTTGGCAACTATGATGACCAGTACATGAGATGGACCACACTGCAGCAAGAGAGAGGCCAAGAAGTTTCGGAGTTCACCAATACCTTCCATACCTTGTGCACCAAGATGGGTATCAAAGACTCCAAATGACATTTTGCTCTGAAATATCGTGGGGCTCTACACAGATACATCCAAACTGAAATGGATTTTTTGGACATCTATTCACTCGGTGCTGCTTATCGATATGTTGTTAAAATTGAGCAGAAATTTAAGCACCAGAACAAATGAGAGTTTGGGTCTGAAAATCCACAACAACCAAAGTATGACAAAGAGATGCCTAACAAACAGTCTCTCAAAAACCAGTCCAAGCCACAGGAAAAGAAGGTTCATGGGAAGACAAAGAAGGACACCAGAAAACGGTGTGATTTCCACAAAATCACATGGCACATCACTGATGAATGTCGCTCAAAAAATTCATTGGTGGCTGAGATCAAAGACAAGGAGCCAAACCTTGATTTAGAATCTGATTTTGAAAATACTGGTAAAAGACAAATCATCAACGTAGACCCCACTGCTATTGTCGTGACCGTAACATTTCAACCAGAAGAACCAACAGATCCAGAAGTGGGGGAACGCCTTTTTCATTCACAGATGTGGGTGAAGGGAACCCAACTGCATTTTATTATTGATAGGGGAAGCCATAAGAACCTCATCTCAGTAGAGGTCATCAAACAGTTGGGATTGTCGACAACACCACACCTGCAACCATACAACATCGGGTGGTTTCACCAAGGACGAGATCTTCGTGTCAGCCAACAGTGTCTATTGTCATACGACATACATCCCTTCAAGGATGAGTGATTATGTGATGTTGCCCCACCGGATGTATGTGGTTCTCTTGGGCCAGCCATATATATGGAGACACCATGTTGTTTATGAGTCTCGACCCCGAAGTGTCATTCTTTCTCTAGGGGGTCATCTCTACAGAATACCTAAGGTAGTTCCAACTATTTTTCCACCTAAATAGTGCCACAAGGTAGTATCTCATACTGCAAAAATCATCTTCTTCACAATATGTTCAAAAGGGGAATAGAAAGACACTGCAACCACTACAACCATAATCACCTTTTGTCCAACATAAGTAGGTCGACAAGGTTGCAACAAAGCACAAATATTCCTTCTGCACAACATTCTCTCATGTATATTGACTTGTTAGACAACCTCAGCCTCAACAGTTTCTTGATAGACTTCCACAAATTGAGCACCGCAACGTCTCCATCAAGGCAAGGAGCTCACCAAGATTCAGATTCAACAAACATTTTTTCCTCTCCCTTGGGAACTAAATGCAATGGATACCATTGGTTCCTAATGAGGGATGACTGATCCAGGTGGATATCGGTGGCCACCCACCTTTTCCAAATGGCTCAAATAGTTTTCTGGCATTTTTTATACTTTACTATTTTTAGTAGTTTTTAACTTCGTGGGCGATTTTGAGGCCCTAAGCGACGTTTTTGGGAAAATGGGGAGAAATATATAAGCTCCCCCGATATTTCCTCCAAAATGAATCTCCTTGAAGATACCTTTCCAATGGTCTATCATGTACCTAAAACAGAGATCGTATGCAAAAGTTACGACCCTGGGAATTTGATGTACTAACATACCCAAACGGGGCCCACATGAATTTTGGCGCTTCATCTCCTATGGTTAGGTATTTGGATGTCTAGGGTTTTTGGTATTCCTATTTATTGTAAAAATTCCTTCAAAGACTCATTGTAATCTTCTTATTGTGAATGTGAGTAGTTGTCACATCTCTTCTCAGAGATAAGTTGCCACCATTCTAGCGAGTCTTTCACTCTGTATATTTAGAGTCTCTGTACATTTCTTTCATTAATAGAAATCGTGTATTACTGTATATATGTGTTTATGGCTACATCTCATATACATTTCTGTTATATTATTGAATATCTTCAATATCTCTGTTCATTTATTTATTATATCTCCGCTCTCATTTCGTGTCAAAAATAATTTGGATCATAGATCCACTCTTAATCTCTTTCATGGATACAATCCCTTTTGACATGGATCCACCATGTAGCTCTTTTGTGGCCATCTTTTCTTTCTATATATACATTCTCGATAGATTTGTAGTGTACTTCATTGATGACCATGCTTGTAGTCACACATGAGCATCGTTATGCCCAACTCAGAAATTGAGTATTCTCACATGTTTATGTTGTTGGTTTTTTCCCTTATACTGGATTATGGAAACCTTCACCCTATATTACTTCTATTTCAATACTTACAATGTATTTCGGCCATAAGTTTCTCCTCTGACCTCACACTTTAGGGGGCATTTTTTATAGCATCAATTTCCACCATTGAAGCATTGATTCTCTTAATAGCCTAGTCCCTATCCTACTTGTAGACACCTCTTCCCGACACCTCCTTGAGATCTTGTAAAAACCTATTTTGGAACTTGTATGTGGCCTAGAAGTTATGCAAAACATGTATATGCGGGTCGCTGTAAGTAAATTCATGTACATGTTAATGAATTCTTATATATATATATATATATATATATATATATATATATA
>ML778853.1:1158258-1180337 GCA_009831015.1 Picea engelmannii | reverse complement strand
CACACAGGGGTGCCCTTTCACCACTAGACATGTCTTTTGGAGAACATGTCCTTTCATTATTACTAATTACTATTACTAACTATTTACTAACTAATTATTGTGTTATGAACATTCATTTATATGTATTTATGTTCATAACAAAAGCTTGATTTTCAACGGACAATCCCAAGACCACAAAGCCTTTCTCTGGCCACGTATCTTATAATTCCATTTCAATTTTTCTGTTTCCAAATAGACATTCTTTACTGTAACCTATCCTGACAAGTCACCCCCTATCCCTTTTAATGATTCTGGTTTCTCTTGTAGGATAACTCCATTATTTATAAGAGCACAGTGATAGGCATGCCATTCTACATTAAGGTTACCATTCAATTCCAGATCATCACTAGTAAGCCAATTTGTAGCAATCCTTCACACTTGTGACTGGAATAAATAGTGCACACTTTTCCTATTAATTTCCCCAATCAACTTCTCTGACAATAAGGCTAAATGCCCCATCCCCAATATGCGGTCTTTACCAATCAATATTAAGTGTCCATTCACCGGACTCCACACAATCCAATGTAGAAGAATATCAAGGGATTTTAGTAAGTAATTACAGGCCTGAGAGCCTTTTAAATTTGAGAAGTATACTATTCGAAGCCATCGAGAAACTGAAACAAATGAAAGATACTTATATTTTAGCGCCCGGTGCCATAAACCCTCCTTCATAAGAGCCCGCCAAACACTGTTAGCTGCCAAAGCTCTACTAAAACTGATCAAGTTCTACAACCCCCATCCCTCATGGTGCTTTGGTATAGCTATAAATTGCCAATTGGACAGATGTAGACTCTTCATTTCTCAGAATCTCGGCCAAAGGAAGCTAAATATAAGTTGGCGAATTTTTTGGAAGATCGTTGATGGAAGAATTGTCAATGCCAACCAATATACAAGCTTTCTCTCAAGGAAGAATTTAATCAAAATCAATCGCCCCCCTAAAGACAACCACTGATTTCACCAGTGACTGATCTTCTTTTCATATTTTTCTACAAGACAATGCCAATATTCCTATCTGTACCTATCAATTTCAAGACCTGAAGTGTTACAAAATTTATTCAAAACCCTATTAATATCCTTCCATTTGGCTAAAGAGTCATTTTAAATAACGAGAATATCATATACAAACAATAGGTGCAGAATCCAAATGAATCTGGAAACCTTAATTCCATTCACGATTCCTTCCACTTGGCTTCTTTTTAAGGCCAGGCTCAAACCTTCCATAATAAGGATGAAAAGCAAGGGTGACATAGGGTGTCCTTAAATGAGCCGTCTCTCACTGCTAAAACAATGTGTAGGCTTGTCATCGATAATAATCAAGAAGGAAGAAGACGTAACACATCCCATAATCTAGTTGGTCGTTGACCGTCCAAAACCACTTTGAAGTAAAACCAACCTGAGGTAATCCCAATTAATGAAATCATATGCTTTCTTGAAATCGATTTTGAGGATTAAGGCCTGTAAATGTTTTTCTTTGATACTGTGGAGACACTCCTGAGAAGTCTCAATTGCGTCAATTATTTTTCTTCCTTTCAGGAATCGAAATTGCTCCTTGGATAAATTACGAGACAAGATCGCTCTTATTCTCTTGATGATAATCTTTGATATAATCTTGTAGAAAATATTGCACAAGGAAATCGAGCGAAAATCACCAAATGTTTCTGGTCCATTAACCTTCGGAATAAGAAAAATGAAGGTCGAATTTAGTGACCTTTTCACCTCCCCTTTAGTACGTGATTCTTCCACAACTTCCAACAAATCTTTTGCAGCCAGGTGAAAGAAATGTATGAAAAATTCAAGATTCCACCCGTTAGGGCCTGGACGTTTATCTTTCGTAAAACCTTTCAGAACCACTAATACTTTCTCCTTTGTAACAGGTTTTTCTAAATTTTGTACATCCTCCTCCATAATGATTCTATGATATAGTCTCACTGCTTCAACTTGATCCACAATATTGTTCTCAGCCAATTATTGATAGAAGGATCTGAAGAAGTGCTTCGCTTCAGTCTTAATAGCTTCCTTCCCATGATGAATTTTCCCCTGATCATCTTTGATTTCCCATAGGTGTTTTTTATTATGTCTAAAACTAGAAAAGTGGTGGAAATACTTAGTATTTTTGTCACCATTTTGGATCCATGTAGCTCTAATTTTCAGCCGCCAACATGCCTCCTCTGCCAACAATAATTTGTTCCGATCCTAATCAATAGATTTTAATCGGGATCCCAGATCCAGATTGAATTTAGCTTCCCAACTCTGCTTTGTCAGTTGCGCTATCTCATCTTCTAGTACAACATAGGCACTAGTTTCATTTAATTTATTCTCTGTTAACCAAATCTTAGCAGGAGCCTTTAGTTTGAGTAAATTCTACATAAGTTTCCTTTGTGCTCCAACCACACTGCAATTCTAAGTATCGCTTCATTCCGACCGAACTAATTCCCCAAAAGACTCTTCCATCAAACAAGTAGGGTTAAATTTGAAAGGGTAAGCTACTGAATTCTAACTGTGGTCCAATTGGAAGATCATTGGAGCGTGATCCAAGATATAAGGGTGTACCACCCAATATCTATACCTAGTTGTATCATCCAGAAGGGATCCAGTCGCATAAAACCTGTCCAACCTTTTTTGAATACCATCTACCCCACTTCTGTCGTTACGCCATGTAGGCACCAGTATCGATGGTTGTGCATCCACCAAATTATTTTTCTTAAAAAGGTCTCTGAAGAAACTGGCCAATGTATCGGATAGTTCTCCCATTCCCCACACTTCATCACTACTTGTAATAAAATTTAGATCACCTACCATAATGAGAGCATCCTAAGCTAGTAAACCCTTTGACTCCACCTATTCCCAGAACTATCTTCTATCAGAACATGGACTATAAGCATTTAAAAACCTAATCCTTATTTTATCAGGTATATGATAACTTGTCAACAAAATACCACCCACACTTAAGGAAGTATTTGTCTCAAATATATTGGGATTACAAGCAACCAGAAGTCCTCCCAACTTCCCAGTAGCACTAACTTCACTAATACACCAAGAAGGGCATAGTGAAATCATAAAAATCTTGGTCATTAATTCATCCACTAAAGTTTCTTGAAAAACAATTATATCCGACTTAGTAATGCTCATCAATATACGTAAAGAAGGTATTTTATGGGGACCGCCTACCCCTCTGACATTCAGGGATAAGAGGATCATGATTTATCCCTTGCAAGGGATTTCATGCCTCTAAGCACCCCTATGTCGTGTGTGGAAACCAAATGATTTTCAACAATCGGAGAAAAACCAGATTTCTTTCGTGCACTCTGAGTCTTGATAGGATATATTTGCATCCCCAAGCCTCTTGAACAGGCTAAGTCTTTTCCTTTTTGTCCCCCATTGCAAATCCTAAAAAAACCAGTATTACAAGGATTTTGATGGACATCCTATCCCTGATAGATAGTAAGGGGAATGGGATTTTCAGAGCCTCTAATATATGGAATCAGAGAATCTATAACTTCTTCGACGCTCAAGATAGTATTTGTTAAATTCTGAGAGACAACAGTACTCTCCACACAGGGAAAAGGCACTATTGTAACTGGTAAAGAATAATTTTTATCAATTACACAAGAAAAACTACCTAACTTAACTAAATCAGATAAAGAGCCCCCTAAGACTGTAGTATCCATTTCACTACTGTTGACTTCTACAATAGCTACCTTTGCTAAAACATAATTCTCCAAATAATCACATTCCCAAGTAGAAAGTTTAAAGGACAAATTTGGACAAAAGGACCTTAACTTACCAATAAGGGATCCCAATAGGCTTCCCCCTGAATCAACATCGCATCCAGAGTAGTAGGCACCCATCACGTATGATTCTTCTTCACTCATATACAAATTCATAGTTGGTTTTTCCTTCATCTCATCAACTTCTCCGTCACCATCCCAGTTGGAAAAATCTCTTCGTAGATCACCAGTCCACCAACAAAGTGTATAGCTGAAAGGTATACCCTGGTAATCCAGGTGTTGGACCATAACCTGACCCCTCCATTCTAGTTCCAACATGTTCATCAAACTTGGTGTTACATATAAATCCACTAAGACCCTTTCCAAATGCTTATCCGATGAATGTAACCCAATGTCTTCCACTTTAAGGAAACGAACAAGAAGGTTCCCTATAGCAGTCAATGCCTTTAAGTTCCACAGGTTAAGAGGTAAACTTGGGAGTAAAACCCATACATGACGATGGTTGAAGTAGTCCGTATCAGGGTCAAGACCCTTCCTCCACCTATTCATCATAAGACTTCCATCTTGAAATTCCCAAAACCTATTCAGAATAAGTTCAGTGTCTACATGAGTACCTCCGCAACTATGTTTCAGATTCCATCCTCTCAATTTCTTGCTCGTTTAAGGGAAATAGTTTCTACCTGGATAATATTGGTGTACGGTCTTGGCATAAGCGTGAGCTCCATCCAAACCCTCTATATTCAAAAAAGGAATAAATAATATTATTTAAGTTGAAGTAGAAGTCAAATAATAAAAGGGTTATGTAAGTACATCAAGGAGTTAAGCTTACTATCTGGTGGTGGCTAGAAAACCCTTGCTAAGGAAGATTAGAAGATGAATATGTTGAGTGTTGGAGATCTGTGTATAGCCTCCTCCAATCATCCTCTTCTTGAAATATGAGAACACTCTTTGTTCCTTCATGCTGCCAAAACAAAAGAATGAAGGCAAATTGATTCTTCACGCTACCAACACAAAATACTGAAGGAAAAGTAATTCACATACAACAAAAAAAAGAGATGCACACCGGTTCCTTTGGTGCATAGTCTCTCTAAAAAATTATAGAACAGACAAACAAATAATTACACAATAAAAACAATAGAACTAATATTCAACAAAACTTCATCAAATGTATTATAGGATTGTATCCCTTCTTAAACAATCAAGGCAATCTTCTACAAATGATAAATGTCACTTTTTTCTTCTACATTTCTCTACGCAATTAGATTGGCAAGAGAAATTTCCCGCAACATTTACTGGCACAACTAAATATTCACTAAAATAGACATCGCCATTATTTGCTTAGATTGGTGAATGATTTATTACAATAAAATATTGACTGACGCTGAAAATGATAAAAAACTATCATAGAATTCCTTCTCCTTCTCCTTCTCCTTGCTTGTTGTAGACGACTTGTACTCTGTTGTGCGCTTCCTAAGGAAGGTTGATGTCCTTCCTTATCGGTCCACTAAAGTTGAAATTTAAACCATTAAAATTAAATAAGAGGGGATGGGAACTTACTTGGTCTAGAGCGTTGTTGATTCCATTGATCATAGCTTCTACAATTGAAACTTGAAGATCATGGGAAAAATTGCCTAAAATGCACTATGTAGGTGAAAAAACTCAAATGGTATGGTAAAATGGTCTATTTTTACTATTAGTAGAATTGTTTTACCCACTTCCTATAGTTTTTGTTGTTTTTTGACCTTATGGACTAATAGCACAGTGGAAAGACTTGGTTTTTGGTGGTTTTGTCTATGGATTTTTGCAATTTCCAGCGTCATACCACCCGTTCACACCTTCAGAAGGTATATTCTTTCATTGTCCTATAGGATAGGTTTTCACTCTATTTTTCACTCTTGCATCATCCTATGATCATGATTCATACACCTTAGGTACAAAACCATTTATTAACCACACAAATCCTTCTCACTGCTACTAGAAGTTTCGTTCATAAGTGATAGAGACTTACCAAACATGGGTTCCCTAGTTAGAACCTTTGCGTCATTTGGTGCCCATGTAGAAATTATTCCATAGGATCGAGAGTTCCTTATATTCCCGATATGAATTTGCATTCTAACCCCATATACTTACTCACAAGAATTATGATTGTTACATATGGCACTCCTCCCGAGTCTTGGTTAAGCTCGTTTTCGACTCCCGAAAAAATGAAAAGATTGTCGAGTGAACTTGTCTCTTTCACACTCATTAAATGGATTTGAAAGAAATTATATTTGGTATAAGTTTAACCCTTTTTCCAGAACAAGTAGACTACTTACAAAAAAGGAATACTCTAGTCACCATTGGCTAGAATATTTCTCTTGGGTATTATTTTATACCTTTTCGAGCCTAGGGGACTAAATATATGAAAAAAGGACATTTTTTTTAGTTCAGTTGTAATTTTATTTCATCATCCTTCTTGGATTATTGAGCCTATTTTTGGTACCTACGTCCTCATTATAATCCTATTACCTAAGAAATTTGCATCACTAGCCAAGCTAGTTAGAGCCTTCTATATATCCTTTACATCTTGATACCCTGCACCCTAAGAGGAAACATCCCCTTGAGTTTCCATTCCCCGCATGCACTTCCTTGCATTGAGCATAGGTATGTTCCGCTTCTTCGAACTAGATTCTTACTCACGACACTTATTTCCTCTCTTGTATCATAACATTTCTTTTCCTATGAAAAACAAAAAAAAGATGGGTGGGAAATGAATATTATCTCATATTGGCAGCAATCGTGTGTCCTTTGCATAGAGAACAAACTTTCGAGTATGTTTTCATCCAAATTTTGGGTTTACCATGACCTTAGGAAGCTGAGCTCGTTACTTAGAGTTTAATCCTCCGACTGATTATTCTTCGAGTCCCTATGGAGAGTTTATTTATGCCTCTTTCATCACCAAGTTTTATCATGAAGTATATGTTTCCTGAGTTCTTTGTATGTCTCATTCTCTTGTTAAAAGGAGGTCTATCATCCAGTGTCAACCATTTCTCAGAACTCTTGACTTTGCATGTAGGCCATACCCTTAGTGTATCTTAGAGTCACATGAAGTTGTAGTCCTACCATGCACCCTAGTCCTACTTTCATTACGAGTAGATAACCTTGAACCCAGCAGCTGACATTTCCTTAATGGTCGTTAACTCGAGCATTTCCCTTGTGTTCGATGACAAGAAATCTATTCACACATTGGGATTCATGAAGTGTATTGGATTCCATTATCCTTATTGGTGGTTTCCTCACCTTTGTCAAAAATTTTCCTTATTGGTTGTTATTCAGAGGGTCTATTTCGTCCGAGCTCCTCCCAATAGTCAAGATATTTCTTTGTACCTCATGATAAATGATGAGATATTCCCTAATTCTCTCCTTTCAGCAGGTCTCCTTTCATCAACTTTATCTCATATATTATGGAAATGAGACCTAGAGTCCTATGAGTACCTAGAGGCTTGCAGTCATCATTGGCAAGTTCTCCCACCATCGACAGTTGGAAATACATAAATGTATTATGATCGATGGATTATTCAAGTTTTTGACCTCAACAAATTTATTCAGACTTGTTGAATGTACTTGTTGCCTTGATACCTAATTTCATTATCAATAGGTTGTCTCGTGTTTGTTAACTATATATCTTGATGATCGGTAATCAAACAAAGTCTCATTGTGTTCGACCTCAACTCCTCTATTCACATGATGTAGAATTGCACCTTGGGTAGATAGTGTAGAATACCTCCATCATAGTAGTATCATTCCCCATGTGTTCCTTCCTTTCGTTGGACCCGTACCTATATGACTTTAGTGATCATGGGAGATCAGATTGTACTCCATTGTATATAGATATTTTCATATTTATTTTAAGATTGGATTCCACTGTGCCTTGTTCGTGACTATGACAGCCTATGGCATATGTCCATTTTGTATTTCCTATTCATGGCCATGAACACATATTTGATATATTTCCACATGGATATGCAATGTAATTCAGATTGTCCACCCTATGCACAAAGTAATTATGGATCATAAGATTTTCATGAGAAACTAGTGCTTCCACCTAAGTCTTCATTACTCCACTTTTGGGAATTATAATATATTTCAACCATCACGGATAGTCCTTTGACCTCACACATTAGGGAGAATCTGTTACAACATTTTTTTCCTCACTCCATGCAATTTGCTTGGATGGATTTCCATTTCCCTATGCAAACTTGAAATTCCCTTTTTGTTCCTTCCAGAGCCAAAAAATCATATTTTTCCACATATATTCTCCCTATCTATTATACAACAAGTGTATACATAGGTTGCTCCACTACAACAAAATTACAAATTCTGCTCAAAATTAAAAATTATGCCATGTCACAAAATCCATGATCCTTGACCTTCCATATACTGGAAACAATTTGAATTGTACCTTCAGTTCCATTCGAAGGATATAAATTGATCCATATCCAATCCTTGAGGGATTGAATAATTCAACTTGTAAATCAAAGACACTCTAGAGAAATTTCACTTCGTATTGAGTCTACATCCCTTTATGCTTGAAAGTCTGAACTCTTTTTTCAACCCCCAAGCTCTTCCTTCTTTGTGATGGAGAACCTTATTGACTCCTTTATATGAGTTTGACTTTGGTGGAGGATTGAAGCAGTGGAGGCCCAACTGGAAGGACTTAGTTTCTTGATTTCGATATGTGTCATTGCAAGATTTCATCAGCTATGTATTGTTGATTATTTTAATAGAAATACTATTTTCTCGTCCAATTGATATCATGAAAATAATTGAATTATTATTCCATGGGCGTATTTGTCATGTATGTTAATGGATTATTCTAATATATATGCTAAAATTATATATTATCACCATATGATTGCATATCTTTCTTATGGAGGACAAGTTGCAGGGATAAAGCTTTGGGTTACATGTTCAACGATGGCCTCCATCGAACGTCTAAATGAGGTAGGCTCTTAGCCTTTTCTTGTTATCATTTCATTTATATAACATACTTTGGATTAGATTTGATTTATGCATGCCATTCCATCTGGTTTGGTTTACCTCTTTACATGGAGATATTTTCCTCGTAACACTTGACCTTGGGTTGTGGTAAGCTTCATGGTTTTTTTCAATTGAATCTCACTCAATACAAGCATTCTCTACAAATTTCTTGGGGATGTCAATTTGGAAATTTGGGGCATTGGAAATATGAGACATATTGGTTACATACTATAGACATGGAAACATCCTATAGTGACTTAAAAAATGTCCTCTGATGGTTGGAAGGAATCACCTAGATGAATACCTCAACCCTGCACAAGCTCTCAAAAACATTTGAGGAGTTCGAGCAAGATTTAGCCAATTTTTCCATTGCCAAAAATTATGATTCTGAGTTCTCATTGGATCCCATAAGTCAGAGTATGGACTTCATGGAATTACATATACATCAATTGACATCTTATATCATTCCTCGGGCCTCGTCTTCTCGACATTTCTTTCAAGATGGTATTCTACCTCGAGAGGATGGCATTGACTGCGGTATAGGCGCCAATAATAGAGGCAGTGCTCCCATGGAAATAGAGGAAGGGCATCTACCACTTCCTATAGCTCCATAAGTTCATGACTATTCTTCTTATAACTAGAGTATATACTACAAAGTTCTATGGTGTTTAGGGAGGTTTTACAAAGATGTGGTCATCTATGAAGAGCAAAGTAACAATTTGGGTAGGATTATATTTTCTATTGACTTAGAAATAGAACTAATATCAAGTTGGGAGCCCCTTTTTGTACTTCTTTTTTACTACTTTTGTTTTGGAACAAATCCTCTTACTGTATGTATTGTTCAGTTTCTGTTAAAAAAAATCATATTGCACTAATATAGTGGAATTATTTGTAATCATTCTTCTCCCTCCTTTCTAATTGTAACATTTTCAACATATGTACCTTTTCACATTTTTACATAATGTTTGAAGGTAAATGATGGTGATATGATAAAAACATATATTGAATATACAAACAATTTACCCTTGTTTGTTGTGGATGTTAAACATTTTAAATCCACATTACCAATATCATTTATTATCTTTCTAATTTCAAACCCTATGATTTATTAGCAATACCAATTATTTTCTTTCTAAATCCAATCCTCGTGATTTATGTATAGTGAGGGCCCAAGTCATACGAATCAAGATTTTTTTGTGATTTCCTTTGACAATAGGTGTTATTGGTACAATGTTTGGATTAGTTATGTCATATGGTGCTCCAATGCACATATCAAAAGAAACAACAACATACAAAGGGACTTTGGTTTATTTTGATCCAAGACCATAAAAGTTGTTTGAACAGTTCCAAGAACTCTAAGATCAAAGAAACCATAGGATAAAGAGAATACATACAAAATAAAATGATTTCCTCTCCCATTTTTATATTTTTAATATTGTGCAAGGTGTCCGATAAAGACCATACACGAATTGGAAAGGGAGCAAACTGAAAATAAAAACAAAAAAAATGAAATGAAATGTTAAAACATAATGAAAGATATTTTGAAAATCATGAAAAACCTGTACACCTTCGTATCTGATAAAAAATACCATATGAAACAAAATCCTATTGTAATACCCCAAAATTTTGAATTTAAAACTTGTTATTTTTATCTTTATTCTTTTTGTTAACATCACATTATTGATCTGAGTGATCTAACTCAACACTTCTTGTCTTATTTTTTTTATTATTTTATTAATAAAAGAGAAAGAGGAAACACACATGAGGTGGGAATTTTAGAAAAGAAAATCCATGGATCCAAAAAGAACCACCAAGTGGCAACAGAAGGGGGACAAGTGGTGAAGATTGGTTGAGTTAACTCAATAAAAGTGAGACAAGATCTCAGGTTTTTAGGAACATGTGTAAAAATCAGATTGACAGGTGGTCAACGAGAAGGAGGCTCATAGAATAATAAAAGACTTGGGAAAATATTAAAAATAAAAAAAAGCAAGAGAAAGGGATGCCATTCGGGATCATATGTGAAATTTGACAAATAATGAAATGACAAAAAAATCTTCACATAAAGCTTGGAACCCTATACTGTGCAAGAATTAACTTGGTTGATTTTGGATCAGGATTTAGCTTGGGGGTGACAAAGAAGGAATATGTGGAAACTATTATCTAAGGTTGGGAGGAACATCCCACTTGACGTGTGTTTCCCCCTAAGGAAATCTTAGTTACAGGTTTTTCTTATAGTTTGTTTCTTCCATTATGTTCTAAACTTAAATATTGTTTCTTCAGGATTCTATGGATATTCTATTCTAATTTATTTAAGTATAGAAATGTTATTTACAAATATTTTTTGAGTATCATCGTTCAATTGGAAGTTCATGGATAATTTATTATTGTTTTCATCGTATCATTATTTTATACAATTTTTATGATAAATATCAAAGACAAACATTTTATCCATATCCAATGCAGAATGTTTAAATAGAATCGTAGAACAGAGAAGAAATTTTAGAAAAGAAAATCCATGGATCCAAAAAGAACCACCAAGTGACACCTTGTCATGCCCTCCAACCATGCTTTTGCGCGTTCACTGGCGCGACCTCTGGAAAACTCCAGAAGTTTGATCTTCTGCAATTCTCGCGTGATGTCTTCAGGNTGGGAGTTCCACTTCAGTCCCTGCTGGTTGGCGCCTCTTTAAAGTCTCGTTAATGGCTTCCAACGAGCGCAGTATGAGGGCTAGTTCGGGCGATGGTGCTGGTGGTGCTGGTGGTGTCGGTGGTGTTGATGGTGTGGGTGGCGTCGGCGGTGCCCGTGATGACGCTCCCCTTCCTCGACCCCTTCGAGTCCTGACCATCTTGTTTAACTTAACCTGCATCACCCCAAAGTTATCAGGGTGAGTTCCAGGACGTTTCAAATTGGTGCTACTTAAACTTAGAAACAGGGTTGGGTGTAAGTTTTCTTTACTTGTCTGTAAACAGACATTACTCCATCAGGGGAATTGGCTAGGTTTGGGTTAGGATGAAGCATCTAAGCTTGGTTAACATCGAATTTTAAGGTAGATTAACCTTACACTAAATAAAATAATTATTTTGAAAATTATTATTACAATAATTTAACTCAAATTATCTTTACTTTAAATTTTATACTAACTTAATCTTATATATATATAAATTATTTATACTAAATTATTTAATTTACTTTGAATTATTTTTAACACTTTATATTATATATATATAATAATTGAACGTATACCCAAGGGTTCGGGCACGCATGGGTTCCACGTGCTCGTCTGGCTTTCATTAGCTCCCTCGTATCTAACCCCCAATTTCTACACCTGTCAACCTTTCAACTCTCTTCGCGTTCTTCCTCTGTCCCACTTTCTCATCCACTGGGACTTTCCTCACATCAGTTTTCATCCACCACAGGTCTGCCTCTACTCTGCTCAGAGGTCTCCAGAATCTCCCTTGCCATGGCTCACATCCACATCGTTGTTCTGAGCACTTTACCAGTTCATTTTGCAGAAACAGAGTATATTGGTATGGCCCCTGATAAGATATAGGACCTGGAGTCCAGTCTCCTTGAAATGTTGGGAACCAATCACTTGTCTGTACATTTTGCGGAGCTCGCCCTCAGCTATGGTAAGAGGTACGATTCAGTCCGCATGTTGTGCACAGTTTTAGTACCTTCATGAAGAACGCTGAGTTAATTGAGTCAATAATCTGCATAATCCTTCCTTACGTGGTGGTAATGAATGGTAATTTCCTCTTTTGAACAAAATGATTTTCTTGTAATTCCCGTTCTGTACGAATTTTGGTATTCTTCTTTTAATTTAATTCATTTATATTTATAATTTTATTCGTCTGTGCACATGCATGTAGTTAGATGCATATACCTTTTCTTCTGTATTTCTCATGGCCCTTGGCTCCTATCTGTAAAATTCCCCACTTAAATTTCGGGTTTCGGGGTTTCGTTATGCCCGATGCCGAGAGTCTCCTGCCCTCACGGATTCCCGATCTCCGATATGTCGATGCGCTACCTTCTAGCTTTATCCCATCGGCCTCAATTCCTGGTCCATATGACCATTATACCACAAGGCCACAGCCTTGTCCCTTATCGGGGTTTCGGATGTCGCAATATCGTATTGCATGAATCCCGTGTCTACGGAATTCCCGATATCCCGATGCCCGATGAATCCCTCTTGTGGAGCTTTCACCAATGTCGCTAGATGATTGCCACGCGTCCTCTAATATGAACGGTCTCGATTTCCTTCGGGGTTTGGGACTCGAAAGGTCTCGAGTTCCTTGACCTCAGGAATTCTGATATGTCGATTCCCGACTCTGCCCAGGTTGCTGACACCTGTCCTCCACTAGTTCCACCTGTGGCCCACACAACTTCTCCTGTCAGGGTTCTCTCCGATGGCACAGATCTCCGACTCCTCGAGATCTACTGACACGTGTCCTCCAAAATGAACGGTTCAGATCTTGTCAGGAAATCGCGGATCGCGATTCCGTGTGACAAGATCTCTGTGTACTCGAAAACTCCGATTCCCCGATTTTCGATGAGCTCCTTTTTCTTTATGCGCTGGCCCTCCTGAGCTTAACTCCTGTCGCATATAACCATGCCTCCACGACCGTGGCCTTACCTTCCTATCGGGATTTCAGTCCTCTAAACCCGATGCGCCCCCTTATGTGCTAGCCCTCCTGGCTAGAGCATGGTCCATATGACCTGTCTCCGTGACCATAGCCTTAACCCGTCGGGGCTACGGGGTTTGTGATGCCCCAATGCATACACCCACGGGATTCCCGATCGTCCAAATCCTGACACTCCGTTACGCTGACAGCTGGCCTCCACTACGCCACTGTCCTCCTTCTCTGCTATGCTGACAGTTGTCCCCCACTGATCAAGGTTTCGCGGATCGCGATATCAAAGTGCACAAATCACTTGTCTACGGGATTCTCGATTTCTCGATGAACAAAGTACCGACGACGTCTGATCCTTTGACACCTGTCCTCCTTAGATGGACAGCTTAGATTGAGTGTCGGGGTTTCCAACTGATATTTCCCGATCTTTTGTCCACGGGAACACCGATTTCCCGATGCACCAAATGTCGATGGCGCTGATCACCGCCATGTGTCCTCACCCAATGGACGGTCCAGATCCCCGTGGAGATTTCATGGCAATTGGTGTCCCAATTCACACGATCTCGAGAACTCCGATTTCCTGATGGCCAATATCCCGACTGCTAAACTTCGTGCAGCTTCCACAGATCTGATGGTTGTCGGGACTATGATCTAAGATCTGACAACTCAGATCATTTCTCCTACACGCTCCCTCTCCAGAGGCTAAACTCTGCGCATATCCTCCCGATCCAACGGCTGACGGGTTTTCTATGTGAGATCTGACGACTGTCGGTCTCCTTTTTCTGTAGGCTCCTCCTCTGCACACTAAGACTTAAACCATGCACAACTTCTTGAGATCTAATGGCTGACAAGATTTCGCCCGAGATCTGACGACTCAGATCCATTCTCACACGTAACAGGAATCTCTCCTTCGGAATAATTGATTAGTTGCGTAAAACATTACGTAGTGTTAGAATTGCTTTCTTGGCAAGGTTAAAATTTGTATGGGTTTATACTTCCTGAGATTATTCATTATTTTAAAATTTCACCGAGGCTAGTACAGGCAACTAGTTTACACTGTTCCCACGTGATACAAGTCTTCTAAATTTCCTTTGTCCGACTGTGCATTGGCAGTTCCTCATTTAGGTAAGTTCGAGATGAAGTAGGCCTTTTCAAGGTCTTGCAACAACCCTATTGCATTTTATATAGTATAATTCGTGTAGTTATTGAATCTTTCCGACTTCAAGCCTTCAATAGAAGCTTCCCTCAACATTTTCATCGATTTCAGGTGTCAATCTTACCCGAAACTTCATGGACAAGTATTGCTCAAATAAAATTAAGTTATCAACTATGTTTTTCGTGTCTAATAGATTTATTCAGACTGCTTTAAGGATAGTCGTTTTGTGGGAAGTGGTCCTTCCAACTATCCGGTTTGCTGCCACTATTTTAAAGGCATTCCTTCGAATGTTCAGACTAAAACTGTAGTGACCATACATGATCCAGTTACAGGGTATTACCTAAAGCTGTTGCATGCGATATATGAGGTTATTTTCTTGGATAACTTAGGGGTACTACCTGAGTATATTGTCAGATACTGTATCAGTCATATCGGGTCAAACTGAACGTGTTTTGTTTGTAGTTTAAGCATGGATGGAGTTAACACTCGGGGTTTTGGCCCTTAGGCCTAGATTTCAAAATAAGGTGCTCTGATACCATATGTAACAACCAAATATCTCTAAACATCATTAAGTTTCATAAACATTTTATTTAGTAAACTGAATAAATAACTTCTTAGCATAATAGTGATTTTCATAATAGCAACTTCAGTAACTTAGATTTATCAATAAATACTGATTTCATGACAGAAAGAAATAAATACATAACTTAACAAAGTACCTGGTTCTGATGATAATTTCTGTTGTCTTTGTCCCTTGCTGTTGCCTTCCTGCTACCTGCTCCTCAGATCAATCCTTCCACAAACAGGAAAATAAATGCCCAAAACTACTGTCCTCCCTGCCAACTAAGAAAACTACCTAGCTCCAAGATATCTACGGATATCCTGGCCCTCCATGCCCAAAACCTCCAGCAACTCAGTGCCTCCCTTGATCAAAAGACACAGTCCAAATCTCTGTGCTCACAACAAGTCCAAAAGTCCTCAGAAAAATCTTTCCTCCATTGAATGATCCTCCCGTCCACCTTCCCCTTTCCCTTATTCCTCCTTCGCTGACTCATGCAGTTACTACTCCAACCACCCTCTGTCCTGTCCCTTCTCCCTCCTTAAATGTTTTATCTTCTCGGGATTCATAGGCTCCCTCTCTGCATACGCAACCATTTTATAACATTTCTCATTGATTTCTTAAGATTTGTTTCTCAAGTCATTAAATGTGATCTGTAGTTAAAGTATTACTTAATTAAGCACAATTATTTTCTTTAATTAATTTTACTTTATAATCTTTAAATATTTATTTAATTAGGGTCGTTACAAATTATATATATACAACAAACATGCTAGAGGAAAATATGGTAAATATCTAGTCATAAATAAACTCTATAATATTTATATGTACAAAGGATAATTTATGTATAAAACCCATAGTCTAAAATGCTAAATGATAATGCCACTGCTATGATCAAAATATTAAATATAAATAGAAGGTTATGAGTATTGGTCATTAAATAGTGTATCGATACACTTAACAACAGAAACAATTGGGTATTTCTATAACCCTCCTTAAACGAAAGAAGAACAAAAGATATTAAACATGGTAAATAGAGGCCGAGGCCAGTCATATTATAAATTGAGAAGAATAGGAAATTCCCCCTATGAAATAAGTTAATAAATATACAACTAATTCGAACCGATTCCGTGAGTTGTGGGAGTAAAATATTCTTCAATATATATGAGAAACTACTTTGTTCTAAATTAAGCTCTAAAAAAAAAATTACAGAACCCGTGTTCGATAGAACTATACTAGTTAACCACCTAACTAACTTCAAGTCGAAAGATAGTATAAAATTTTCATCCTTAGCTAAGGACCGTGTTGAAAACTGAATTACCTTTTTACGGTTGAAGACCCTGTCCGATGAGCCAAGACAACACCTGTTGACAAGGGATACAGAAATGTAAGTTAGTATAGCACTTGAGAAAAATATATCATCACAAAAGAAAAGAGAAAAACATTATTTAAGTAAAAGGTACTTACAAAATTTTTCGAATGGGATTTGGGGTAAAAACCATGTCATCCTTGCCAAATGATACCTTCGTTGACCATTTAAAAATCACAAAAGGAAACCCTAACTTTCATAATATTGACGAAGACTTAGGGTATGGAATTCTTGCGAGAAGCAACTCGAAACTGAGATGGTTTTTCTGTAGAAGAACACCTTGATTGACTAGAGCCCATTTTTCATTTTGATGGGTACCGTCAAAAAGAAATAAAGAGCCCATCATTATTCAAGCATCCAAATTAGTCTATCATAACAGAGAAATTAAAACAATGAATAAAGTAAGACCAAGATGCACACAACCTTATTAGAATACTGAGTAGTGTTTTCCAAACCAAAACACAGGTTAAGGTTATGATAATGGTATACAAAGTAAAGGAAATGTGCTCAGGAATTTAGGAATTTTGTCAATACACCATCATCGACTCTTTTGAATACACCATCATCGACAGAGTATAAAATGAGATAGATAAAAAGACTAAATATAGAAATTCTAAACAGGGTCATGCCAAGATATTCCAATGACAAAGCAAACCACAGTGAAGGAAATAAACATCAAGGGTAGTTTGTACATAGAGCCAATAAGTGACATAGGAACCCAATGCATCCAATGAAGGAAACTAAAGGACAAAGAAACAAAACTCTAGTTCCATCTAGCTCGAACCAGCAAGGAAACCCATTTTCCATTGGAACATTGCTAAACAATGAAGTGAAAGATAAAAAATCGCACGGAGTGGTCGAGAATTACCCTCCCACCTTTTGTGCCAAGAAATTACACTTGGTATACAGAAGGAACACCATGGATGGTTAAGGACATATTTCATTTATGAATACAGGGTACATCCAGCCTAATCTTAATAACTTCGAACCACTCTTGTAATTATTTTTCAAGGCATGATTAAGATCCTATATTAAATGAAAATAACTATTAATGCTGACCAATAAACGTAACAACAATATAATTATCGGATTAATCATTTTTATTATGTTTCCAAGTATGAAATGGTTGGTTAAAGTCACTTCCACTTGCAAGGATAATAATCAATTGTAATATTTCACCAACTTAAGTTAAAGTAGGAAAGGTCACGTCAAGGGTCTCCCTTAGGTTGACCAACAAATCTTTTTAAACAAAAAAACATACTTGAGAAGTGAAATCTAGAATTAAAAACCCTACCACAAGAACTCTAGTATAGATTCAAACTTATGACATCAAGGCTATAAGGTAGGCCATGCAAGTTATTCCTCTTGGAAAAAACAATTTTGGGTATGTGACATAATGATATCAGAGATTTAGGAACCACACTTGGCCTTATGAGCTCAACTACAAAGATTAATTTACTATTGTTATATTTCTTTTTACCACTAGGAATAAGATTTGGATTTGCAGGAAAGATGACAGATATTGGTGAAGGAAATATATGGGTTAACTTGAATGAAAGCAGGGATACCATACAATTAGAATTAATTCAGTTTGTACAAGGTCTAAGAGAAGAATTATGAAGGAAATATATGGGTTAACTTGAATGAAAGCAGGGATAACATACAATTAGAATTAATTCAGTTTGTACAAGGTCTAAGAGAAGAATTGAAAACTGTTAAGGTATATAATGAATGAATTATAAAGACAAAAGAAGAACTTAATACAATACTATTACGAAAAATGTGTAATCATAATTCTAATAAGAATAAAGTTCAATTTTCAAGTAATTCTAAAATTGATCTACATAAGAAGAAGACTAATAAATTTGAACACACTAAATCAATGACATAATCTGTTTTTAATGAAATTGAAACCTTAAGTGAGGAAAATTCCAAATTGGAACAAAGAACTAAAAAGAAACATAATCATCATGCAAAAAATATGGGAGAATTTAAAAAGATAAAACCTCCAATATTTAATGATGAGATTGATACTGGAGAGGAGGTAGAAGCTTGGCTCTCTGGTATGAAAAAATACTTTCAGATATATAATTATTCAAGTGAACTTAAAGCAAGAATGGTTATCTATAACATGTCTGAGAAGGAAGATATTTAGTGGAAAGATATAAAAAGGGTAAAGAATATTAAGGAATGTAAAATCACTTGGAAAATGTATAAGAGATAATTTAAGAAACAATATCTATCAGAACAATATTATGAAAGTAAGGCTAAATAATTTTATGAACTAAAAATGGGAAATTTAACCATGAAGGAATTTTGCAACAAATGTTTAATCTTATTACATTGTGTACGATATATTGTTGATAGACAATCAAATATACAACACTTCTTGATTTTACTACTTTCCTCATATAAATATAGGATTGAATTTGAAAATCCTAAGACTTTATAAGAAACTATGTGTAAGGCTAAATTATGTTTTGAACAATGTAAAATCGGAAATGAAAATACTAAAAATTGGAAGGGAAAGAAAGTTGAAATGTTTGATCCTCGAAAAAAGAAGGAGATTTTTTAAATAATAACTTTGAAAAATGGTTTGAGGAAAATAACTACAAAAATAATAATCCTTATAACATGTCGATAATAAAAATGCAAATCCAACAACTTTTTATAACAAAGAAACTGCCGAAAAAGAACCAGTAAAATATTGGTTGTGTGGTGAACCACATTATTTCAAGGATTCTCCTCACAGAAATAAAAACAACAACAATATACATACATTTCGAGAAGCTACTACAATTGGTGAAATAACAAGGAGTACCCCAAATATTGGCACAACCTTGGAGAATAGACAAGCAAATCATCAAGCTTACATGGTGGAAGTACAAGGTATGTTGAATAATCAAACAATTTCTATTTTGATTGATCCAAGTGCTAGTATAAGTTATATTTCTAGAAAATTGTAAGTTACGAAAAGAAAATTTTGAAAAGGCATGGCTAGTACAACTTTCTACAGGAAGAAAAAGGAAGGCTACAAATCTTATTAAACATTGTGAAATTAGTATGAATGGATTTAAAAAGAAAGAAGATTTGAATGTTTTGGAACTAGGATCATATGATATATTAATCGGTATGAACTCATGAGAATAACACATTTTCCCTTATGAAATGATTTAATAAACGTACAACTGAGTCAACACAACTTCATGAGCTATGGTAGTAAAACTTCCTTCGATACATATGAAAAGATACTTTGTTCTAAATTAAACTCTAACAAAAAAATTACAGAAGTCTTGTTCGCATGTAAACTCCCAAACTACAGAACAAATTATTTATAGAAACTAGTGGGTTCGACAAAACTATACTAGTTAACCACGTAACTAACTTCAAGATGAACGATAGTATCAAATATCCATCCTCAGTTAAGGACCATGTTGGAAATCAAATACCCTGGACGAGGAGCCAAGCCAACAACTGTTGACAAGGGACGCAAAAAACAAAGTTAGTATAGCATCTTAGAAAAGCATATCATCACAAAAGAAAAGAGAAAAACATTAAAAGTAAAAGGTACTTACAAAATTTTTCAAATGGGATTCTGGGTAAAATCTCTGCCATCCTCGTTAAACGATACCTCCATTAACACTTTAAACATCATAGTAGGAAATCCAAACTTGCAAGATATTGACAGAGAGTTAGGGTATGAAATTATTACTAGAAGCAACTTGAAACCGAGGTGGTTTTTCTGTATAAGAATGCCTCGATCAACCAGAGAAAATTTGTCATTCTTATGGGTACCCTCAAAAAGAAAAGAAGATTTCATCATCATTTAAGAATCCAAATAAGTATATCATAATAGAGAAATGAAAACAGTGAATAAAATAATACCAATATGTGTGCAACCTTATCAGAATACTCAATAGTGTTTTCCAAACCGAAACCCAAGTTAAGGTTATGATAAAGGCATATAGAGTAAAGGAAATACGCACAGGACTTTAGGACTTTCATCAAGCCACCATCCTCAACAAAGTATAAAATATGACAGATAAACAAAATAAGGATAGAAATTCTAAACAGGGTCATGCCATGGTTTTCCAACGATGGATCAAACCAGAGTGAAGGAAATAAACAACAAGGATAGTTTGTACACACAGTGAATAAGCGACATAAGAACCCCATGCATTCGATGAAGGAAACTAAAGGGCAGAGAAATGAAACTCTAGTGTCATCTAACCCGAACCAACAAGGAAACTTGTCTTCCTTTGGGAGATTTCTAAATAATGAACTAAAAGATAAAAAATCGCACGGAGTGGTCCACACTTACCCTCCCAACTCTTGTTCCAAGAAATTGCACTTGGCACACAGAAGGACCTCCACAAATGGTTAAGGATAGATGTCATTTATAAATATAGGGTACATCCAACATAAACTTAATAACTGCCAACCACTCCTAAAATTATTTTTCATAGAATGATTAATATCCTATATTAAATGACGAGCATGATTAACGTTGACCAACAAACATAATGACAATATAATTACCAGATTAATCATTTTGTTTTTGTTTCCAAGTATGAAATGGTCGGGTCAATTCACTTCCAATTGTAAAGATAGTAATCAATTGGAATATTTCACCAACTTAAGTTTTCAAGGTCGCAATAATTGTCTCCCTTAGGATGACCAACAAAGGTTTTTAAAAAAAATCCATACATGAGAAGTGAAATCTAGAATTAAAAACCCTACCACAAGAACTGTAGTATAGATTCAAACCTATGACATGAAGCGTATAAGGTAGGCCATGCACGTTATTACTCTTGGAATTATTTAAGGTAAAGATTCAAAGGTAAGAGATGGCTTATTATGAAGATTTAATTAATTGTGTAATGCTTCTTATTTAAGATGAATATAAAATATTATGGTTGAAAAAAAATATTGGGTGTGTGGCACCTATTTAGCTAAAACCATAAGGCTTTCCAATTAAAAACAATGCTTCAAAGACATTGAAATGGATCTCTTATGAAACCAATCCTTAAAAATAGAAAAATCCATAAGTCAATGGAGGTCAATGCATTACGTGTTTAAAACCCTTGAGAGAGACACGGTACACATTGTAAACTAATTCGTCTAGTTGATGCAAGGTGTTATTGAAAAAGGAAAATAATTTATATATGAGTTTCTCACAACTTATTAGAAGAAAATGAATTCCCTTTATCATTAAATAGAGATCATGAACCAATTAAGTGTTAAGTAACAGATCCCTAGTTTCTAGGAGATGAATAATCATATCTTGTTTAAAATATAATTGTGACTATTGGATTACATAATTACAACACATATGAAAACTTTACCTAAGAACAAGTTCAACTAAATTGTTTTGAATTAACTGCGAAATATCTTAATATCCTAACATTTATAAATATTGTTAAAGAACTTCTTTCTTTATTTCTAAATTTCCCTCCAAACACATTTCAAGCCATGTATCCCTAGTGATGATGATGATGATGATGATTAACGTCCACTAAGACCTAATTGGTCTATCGGACCTTAAGAGGGTAAGTGATTACTTGTGATTCTTTAGAAT
>ML778853.1:1108043-1144367 GCA_009831015.1 Picea engelmannii | reverse complement strand
ATAACTGATTATTAATTATTTATAATTAATACACATCAATCTTGAGTTTTATATATATATATATATATATATATATATCACAACTTTAATAATATATATTTTTGTTATTGTATTAATACTTTAATAATATATTACTAAAGTCATTCAGTAAAAGTGTTAGTACTTTATTAACACATTATTAATATATTGATACATCATTGTATTAAAACTTTATTAATACATAAAATTAATGAAAATGATTCTTTTTAATTTTAATTAATGTATTATTTTATTAATGCATTAATACTTTAGCAATGTTTTTTTTGTTTTGTAAGTAAAAAAGATAGTACCTACTATATTAAGTTGATAGAGAAACATAGACAAAAATACACAGATATATTGTCATCATGTGCCACCAAATATGTTGTCGTTTTACCGAAAACCAGCATAATGTGGGGCAAAATATGTCTAGGAAGATAGGCTAGAGACCATTTTTCCATTTTTCCTCCCCGAAGGAAACCAGGACAGATGGCCATAGTTCGAGTTAACATTGAACAACAACATGATGGAAAACCAGACTAGCATAGGAAAAATCAAATACCCGGTGACCTGTCGTAATTTCCCTTCTGACACACGGATCTGGCCAGGATGAAAAATGGCTGCGCACACATTGGACATTTTCTCTTTGTTGGAGCATTGGAGTACGCTTCAAGGAGAAAGTCTAAGCATTGTCCCATGATGAGGGCTCTGTGCTCCTGGTCTTCCATGTGGCCTCGGAGTTCAAACACGAGATCCAGATGCTCTGCACGGAGGAGTGGACCATGCAAATCATTGGTTGCTGCCTCGCCGAAGGTTTCATTCCCCACTTCCACGTTCATCCTGGCTCTAGCCTCATCCACGTTCATCCTTGCGCAGGCACTGTTCAGAGCCTCATCATCGTTCCTTACCTTCTCAACATGGCAGGTGGGGATGTAGTCATCCGACCACGATATTTCTTCGACATAACAGGTTGGGAACTCTTCTGCAGGCTCTCCCTTCAGAGTGCTTCCAGCCTATGTTTCAGGCTCATTAGCTTGAGGTTCTAGGGTGGTCGTGAAATCCTCCGGGCATGGTGTCTCTTCGACATAGCAAATTGGGAACTCTTCCTCAGACCCTCCCTTCAGATAGCTTCTAGCTTGTGCAACAGGCTCAATTGCAAGGGTGTGCCTACTCTGCTCTGTCACAGGCTCAGATATAGTGGCATGGAGTGGCAAGCGGTCGGCTCTTGTTCTCTATCGGAGGATAGAAGTCACCATCGACATAGCACGCTCAAGGTTCTGTCTTCTCTGTCGCTATACTTTGTGGGTGTACTAGGCCGAGCCTCGACAAGGCTTGCCTCGCTTCCTTGTCATTACAGAGGAGGGGTGAATGGAGATATAGAGGAAATTGCACCAGAGCTCCCAACCGGTGGGGAGGTCCAAAACGAAAATGAACCAGCTTTGTCCAAGCGTCCTAACTTTCAAGTTTTTGTGTGACAGCATCGCATGGCTCCTTCTTATCTCTGTCATATTGAATGTTGGTTGTGCTAGTGGGTTCGCGCGAGGGAGAAGTCCCGCCTCCGTAGAGCTGTTGTTATGGCCTGCTACCATCTTAATTGTTGAAGGGATGGGGAGCAGCCTACAACATTTAAGCTGTGGCTTGATGCCGAGCCATGTGGCAAGGCGTCGCTGTGTGTCACCCCATCTGAAGATACTTTAGCAATGTTAATTAATGTATTACTACTTTTTAAAATTAGAAATGTATTATTACTTTAGAAATGTATTAAATTATTAATGTATAAATTAATTATTACATTACATTATTATTAATGTAACAATCGATATTGCAAAATATTACTTTAATTCATACAATACATTAACATATCATTATCTTATTAATGTATCAATAATGTTTCATTATTAATTTATTAATCAATGAATCTATATATATTTTAATGTATTAATAAATTATTAATGTATTAAGAGTTTAATATGTTAGATTATACATTAGTGTCTTAGCTATTTAATTTGTACTTTATAGTAATGTAATAATGTATTATTAAATACATATTACTACTTTATTATTGTATTATTAATAAATTAGATTATTTGTGTATTAATACATTAATAATATTACTAATACATTTAATGTATTAATATATTCAATGTTTTTATTAATAAATGAATAATTTTTCCATCAATAATGTTACATTATATTATTAATTTATCAATCAATTAATACATGCATTACTTTATACACTATTATAAATTAATATTTTAATTTATAAAACACATTAATATATAATTATCTTATTAATATATGTTAATATATTAATAATGTTACATTACATTATTAATTTATCAATAAATGAATGAATCAATATACACTTTAATGTATTAGTACATTATTAATATATTAATAATTTAATATGTTACATTATACATTAATGTATTATTACTATAATTTATAAATTAAATAGATGTATTAATTGATGTATTATTACATACATTTAGTTCACTATTTTATTAATGTATTATTAATATATTACTTTATTTGTGTATTAAAATTTTAATAATGTATTTATTAATGCATTTGTTGTATTAATATATTTAATGTATTACATTATTATCGTGTTAATATTTTAACAATGTATTAATTAATTATATTATATTATTAATGTATTAATCAATATATTTTAAATACAAATTTATTATTTTAATGTGTACATGCCACACACACACACACATATATATATATAATATGATGGGCAATGGCAGTATATATATATAACTCGTGACGTGGGTAAAAGTAAGAACACCTTAACAGTATGTCCGTTGGCCACTAGACATGATATTACATTATTATATATTACATTAATTAATACAATACATAATATACCATTAATTTATATATATTAATGTACTAATTTATTAATGTATTACTTTATTATTGTATTTAGGAATAACTACTACTACTGAAAGGAGGATGCTGCGCTAGAAACTGTTGTGCTGCTTACAGCCAAGAACAAGGAAGGATCCAGCCGGAGAGGACGGGGAGCAAGACAATAGAATGCATCGATTGAAGCAAGATTGAAGGAGCCAAGGAACCCACACTACCACCAACAGGCTACACACTCGGGAACAGATACATCCTTTCTTTTGTCATGCCATTTACTCACCGAGAAAACCCAATTATCTCTTCACCGCCTGCCCTGGCAAATTAATGTACTAATTTATTAATGTATTACTTTATCATTGTATCTAGACTTAATGTTTTAATGTATCAATTTTTTTAGTAATATATTTATTAATACATTTAATGTAGCAAATGCATTTTTTTAATAATGTATTATTTTATTAATGTATTAATAATTTAACAATATTAATACATTAGTAATTAAGTAATATATGAATGCATTAATATACATTAATAGTTTAATATGTTACATTATATATTAATTCATTATTACTTTAATTTATACATAAATTAATATAATAATATATTATATTATAAATGTATTGATATTTTAGCAATATATAAATTAATAATTAATTAATTGATTATTACTTTACATTATTAATGTATTAATCAATATGATGATGATGATGATTAACCTCCACTAGGACTCGATTGGTCTCTCCTACCTTAAGAGGGTAAGTGACTGCTTGGAATTATTTAGAATTTTGTTTCTCTGCTCGAAAAGCATTAAGAGAAGCTTTCCAAGATCACCGTACTTTTGTTGAGTTAAGAGGTTAGGAAGGTTGATAGTGTGACAAATATTTTGAAAATGAGATCTAATATGGGTATAGGCTCGACAATCTACTAGAAAGTGTTTTTCATCTTCAACTTTCTTAGTGGCACAAAGATGACACACTCTTTATCCCATGGGGTTTTAGGAATGGAGTTCGTGAGAATTTGTTATTATCTTAACCATACTTATTTTTTTCTTTACACTTGGGAAAACAGATAGATAATTTTGATCTTCTAGATTAGGGTTGATTACATCCTTATAATACCTTAATATAGTTTTTTCCTCTAACTCTTTATCACACCACATTTTCTCCTTAGATTTTGATTTGAAATTTTTTTAATATTATATTTATTCATCAAAACAGTGTCTTCCATGATTCTGCAATAGTTTAGCCAAGATCAGACATCTTTATGCCATCCTTGTTTGGGTCGATGGTGGTTATGAATCGATTTTGAAGCAATTTTAGTAAGTTTGTTGTCTTCCATGTTGTTGAACTTGTTCTTATACATTATGTATCTAGTCATAGCCATGTTGTCAATGGGAGAGAGGGCATATTTCCTTTAATTTTGAGATTATAGGTTATAAAATTATCTTGTATTTTCTCTATCTTTCTCTAGGATTCAAGAGAGATACTACGGCCCCAAACTTCACATCTATAAATAATAATAGGTGTCACAAGAGTCTCAAAGAGGAGTTTCTTCTTATCCCAACTCCAAAGATCCATTGATTTGCAATTGTTTTCAAGCACAATAAGCTTTTCATCCCCCAATAATCTTTTTCTCAATGCTATAATTCCAATTGAGCTTGTGGTGAATACCAATTACAAGATACTTGTATGAATTTAGTTCCTCCAAGTTGGTGTTGTCATATACGAAGGTATCATAAGGGATCTTATTGAATTTAATCATCATGACCTTAGAGTTAGGGATCTTATTGAATTTAATCATCACGACCTTAGAGTTAGGGATCTTATTGAATTTAATCACCACGACCTTAGAGTTATCAATATTAAGAGTCATACCCATATTGAAGCAAAAATCCATTACTATAATGTAAATTAATCACTTTCATCTATATATGACATTTATATATTATTATTATTATATATTACATTAATGTAATACAATACATTGATGCAATATATTAATGTACTATGATATTAATGTATTGTCTTATCATTGTATTAAAACTTAATGTTTTAATGTATCAATTATTTAGTAATGTATTTATTATTGTATTTAATGTATGAAATGCAATTTTTATTTTTTTTTAATAATGTATTACTTTATTAATATTAATACTTTAGAAATATTAATTCTCATTTTTTAATATTTTTTTAGATTAAAAAATACATTGACATTTAGATGCTATTCCTATTATGCTCCTACATGGTTTGAAAATTTAATCTTTTTAACAGAAGTTCGGAAAACTTTTTTTTGAGATTTTATATCTACTTCTCATTTTTTAATACATTAATATACATATATATATATATATATATATATTCTTAATAAAAAAATTTGGAATAGGTTGGAAGATATAAAAGTGCCTCTAGAGTTGAGGGCTGATGCAATAAGGATGTATGAGAACGTTATTGCTAAGTTTAAAAACATTGAGGGCTAGTCAAAAGAGATTAGGTGCAATATCGGAGTCAAACAAGGTTGTCCATTGTTCCCTACCCTTTTTGGCCTATACATTGATAAATTAGAAGAATGCTTGGAAAAAACAGGTTGTGTCGGCCCTACTCTCACTCGTATAGTCATCAATCTTCTTCTTTATGCCCATGATATCATTCTTATGGCAAGGAGTCCCCATGATCTTGAAAACCAACTAAGAATCCTCAAGGTTTTTTGCTCCAATATGGGTATGACTGTTAATACTGATAAGACTAAGGTCATGATTATTAAATCCAATAAGATCCCTTATGATAACTTTGTATATGAAAATAACAACTTGGAGGAAGTAAATTCATACAAATATCATGGAATTGATATTCACCACAAGATTAATTGGAATTATAGCATTGAGAAAAGGATTATTGGGGGATGGAAAGCTTATTATGGGCTTGAAAAAAATTGTAAATCAGCTGAACTTTGGAGTTGGGATAAGAAGAAGCTCCTCTTTGAGACTCTTGTTACACCTATTATTCTTTATGGATGTGAAGTCTAGGGCCGTAGTATCTCTCGTGAATCCTGGAGAAAGATAGAGAAAATACAAAAGTATTTTATAACCTATAATCTCAAAATTAAAGGAAATACGCACTATCCCATCCTCCTCGTAGAAACTATCCTCTCCCCTATTGAGAGCATGTCTATGACTAGATACCTAATGTATAAGAACAATTTAAACAACATGGAAGACAAGAGGCTACCTAAAATTGCTTCCAAATCAAGTCATAATCATGGAACAAACCATTTTGCAGAATAAAGATACTATTAAAAAAACATCAAATAAAAATTTAAGGAAAAAAAGTGGCGTGATAAAGAGTTAGAGGAAAAAGGAAAATTAAGGTATTATAAAGATGTAATCAACCCTAATCTAAAAGATCAAAATTATCTATATGTTTTGCCAAGTGTAAAGAAAAAAATAAACATTGCTAAGATAAGAACAAATTCTCACGAGCTCCATAGTGAAACTGGGAGTTGGTCAATTCCTAAAATGCCATGGGATGAAAGAGTGTGTCACATTTGTGACACTTAGATCTCATTTTCAAATTATTGATCACACTACCAACTTTCTTAACCTCTTAACTCAACAAAAGTATGGTGATCTTAGAAAGCTTCTTTTAATGCATTTTGAGCACAAAAACAAAATTCTAAAGAATCACAAGTAATCACTTATCCTCTTAAGGTCCGATAGACCAATTAGGTCTTAGTGGACGTTAATCATCATCATCATCAATATATTAATGGTTGTCCCCAATATATATGGGCTGTCAACTAACAATAACTACTTTTACAACTACTTTATAAAAGTAATTGATATATGTCCATCCACACTATTAATTTAAAAAAATTATCAACCAATTTTATAAATTATAAAATGATTATTACTAATATAATTCATTTAACAATTAAATTAGTTGTAATAATAATTATAATGATGTAACTAAAAACATACATCAATAAATTTTTAAATTTGATTTTTGTTTTACTGTTTGATATAATATTTAATTTAATGTAATGGCTGGGGCTAGTCCTCTTATTTAATTGGTGTTCTTTTAATGATTTTGGCTTTTTTATATTTTATGTGGATGAAATTGATCTGTTTCATTCTGATTTTTTAGAGAAATTATTCACATGTGTATCGTTTACTATCCAGAGGATTCCCTCTCAGATCGGCCGTGGATTTCAGCTTGTTCGTGGAAGCGTTTGGATCGGAAGAAGAGGCACGTATGCGCATTCCTTCCGGAAGTAAGGTAGAAGACAGAATTTACACCACCAACGACGCTTTCCTGCACGAGCACATAAACTTCCACCACGAAATGGCAGCCCCAGGAATTTGACGTTACACAGGATGTTTTTCTTGGTTTTTAGACGTATTTGACAAGTGGATACTATCCACACGTCAAAATTTACTAGTATAAAAAATCTCAATTGAATATAAATTTTAGGTGTTTAATCTCAATTGATCATAAATTTTAGGTGTTTAGTTTATTATAGTGTGTCACTTACCTAGTCCTCACATTGAAGAGGGGTTGATAAAAGTTTGTTGGAGGATTAAATATAATAATAAACAAAATTTAATTAGTTCCAGACTCCCAATCATTGAAATTTAATTAGTGCATAGTCTTAATTCACATAAAGTGTTAATAGTTAATTGAATATTCATTCACTAATAAACAATTGGACATTCATGAATTTGAAATAAAACTAAAATGAACATGAAAAACAAATAACAGTCATCAAAATTTCAAATTTGAAATTTGTGCCCTCAGCCTCTGCAAACCGTGGCCGTGGGCCATGCCAGTCTAGATATATATAACTTTTTGTTAGTTGTATTGAAGTGGAGAGATCAATCTTTCGTTTATTCTCATATTTAACCCGTGTTAAGATGAATCTCTACAACCCAAGATATTTATTATGCAATTCTCGATTTTGGAGTCCCCAGATATTTAGTTGTGCGAGGTCGACTGTACTCTACACTTCATGGTTCGAAGACAAATTCATGCTTTTCTATTTGCTGAACCTTTTAACACCAGAAATTTAAACACCAAGAGATTTGAAGTTAAATTGTTATCTTATCCCGTCCATGCTTAATAACTGTGAAGTAAAGTTCAGTTTAGATTAATTTCGAAAGTTTAATGGGTTGGCGTTTGAATGAATGATGGGCAGAGCTGTAAACGTGATCGGCTGTGACAGTTTCGATTGCTACAAGAATGCATCTGATTGTCCAGTGGAGGCAATCCGATCATTCGAGAGATACGGAGGTAGGCGAATCTGGTTGAACACCAGCGCGGGCTGCGGTTAATGAAAGAGAAACCAGTCACTATCGTTGGGAGATGCATGTGGTATCACTAGAGAAACGGTAGAGATGAATGGATTTGATTGTCCAGTGGACGCAATGGATCTGATTGTCCAGTAGGCGACTCTGGTTGAACAGCATCGCGAGCTGTGCTTAATGAAAGAGAAACCAGTCGCTGTCGTTGGGAGATGCATGTGGTATCACTGGAAAAACGGTAGAGGCATTTAAGGCCATGATGAATGAAGAGCGTGTAGATTTGACGTGGGAAGAAGATGGGTTCTTGTAGGACAACAAGTATGTTCAGCATTGGTGAAGACGTCCAAAGATTCCGCGTGGAGTCTTGTCGCCAAGTGCAAGCAGGAGTTTATTCACTGGTACAGAATGTTGCGTATGTTTACAAATGATCCAGAAAACGATGTATTTTTGGATACTTAGATTTTTGCGACAGAAGAGTTGAATAAAATTTTACAACTAAAACGAGTTTCTTAAATAGAGCATCTCTTGACCTCGACTTGCATGGCTGGAGAGATTGGAGTATATCCGAAGCAAAGAGATTTTTTTTTCCAGTAAAAAAAATGGGTTTGAATTCGGTCAGATTTTTAGGGTAGTTTTAGTTGAAAATTTGGTCATCATGACTCTGAGTTAAAACCTTATTTTAATGGTTTTGCTCCATTTTATATCAATCCAGATGCTCAGAAAATTTATCAAAATTTTAGATTGATCAGAAATATAAAAGCCAACCAAAAAAACCTGCCTAAAAGTAACTCTGAAAAAAATATTGAAAAAAATATTACTCCCAAATTAGCCCAATCAAATATTTTGTGTGAATCCGATTTGATTGGTACTATTTTAACCTCTTTTGCAAATTTGTATATTGTTTGTTATCATGGTTCACAGAATCATCCGGGACCATGTTTTCTTTGTACTCGTTGAACTGTAAGCATGTTTTTTCATAATTCGTATGTCTATTTTAATTATTTTAAACAGCTAAAATTACCACTGGGGATGTAGACATTTGGATTGTATAAATTAGAAAATCTTAATATTTTAATTAGTTTTAAATTTTACTTTAAATTTGGTAAGAAAATTGTTGAATCTTAAAATTTCAGTGATTAAATTTGTAAATTCAAAGTTCCTTGAAGATATTTTAGCATGCTCCATCAATTTATATATTTATAAATACAATTTAAACAAAAAAAAAATTGTGGCTTAGTTTATATTTATGTCAAAATTCTGGCAAAAAGATCCAAAGCATAGAACAGTTAGATAAAGCCCATCATTTAATATGATACTTTTAACTCACTATGAGTACCATTATTGTATGCCATTCAAATTAAATTATTGTCCAGGTCATTTTTTAAATTTGGCACTTGAGAACTCTTAACATAAATGTGGATTTACTTAATTGTTTGGATTATTTTAAATAATTAAAATGATTTAATTAATTTTTATTTGAAGAGATAGGTTATGTATTTCATTTTTTCAATAAACTGTCAAAAGATTAATAATAATAATAATAATCTATTTTTAAGGTCACGGCTAAGCAATTTCACTCTTAAAGTCTACAGAGGTATACATACCCTACCCCCCTCTGGATTTGAACTTGTGACCTCTTAGGAGGAAACACATGTTCTTAACCATTAGGCCCACTATGTATAAGGTCACGGCCAAGCCACACCAAGTTGGTGTATGAGACCCTCTTGTTTGTGGGACAAGGGACCCTTGACCTTACCACACCAAATTGGTGTATGAAACCCCCTTGTTTGTGGGACAAGAGACCCCCTCCACCCATCGATTTGACTAGTAAAGTCTACGGAAGTATACATACCCTACCCCCTATGGATTTGAACTTGTGACCTCTGTATATGTATGAAAATATATGTAAATAATGTTTTTGTGTTATGTAATATTATAACAATATTTTTAAATATCACAATTTTATTATATACCTGATTGTTGTACATTTGTGATTTCTAACTTAGTATCCAAGTCCATGTTTTGTAAGTTTGGATGTTATTAGTGCAAGGAATTTAGAAATTTGTGACGCTCTTTGGATGTAAGATATGAGACTTTTTTTTTTTTAATAGAGAAACACAATTATGGTAGTTTACAAAAATTGATTGTTTTTCTAGATCTTAAAGATAGATGAATATGTAAAGTTTATGTAAATGGGAAAAATGACAAAATAATAGGTATGAAACAATAGGGATTCATCTAATGGAAATGAGTATAAGTAATGATCTTTTAATTATAAATTTTAATTTTATAGATAGCAATTGAAGATGCTGGTATATTTTTAATAGTCTTCTTAAATCAGTCAATCATATTTAATGTTCATAACTTCCTAGCATTTATGAATGCATCCTTTAATGTGTTTACTTTGTCACATTTATTTAATTATATTAAAAATTTACTATATGACCATCTGCTTATCACTATTAAATGATTAACAAATACTAATATATAAACAAATCTTTATTGAAACCTTTGGATGATTAAGCACTACCTCACGCCCCCATTGCCACGGATCCCATTTTAGGTTAAGCTTTTCGTTTTTTTTCTTATTAAAATAGTGTAAAGCTTTTTTTTTCCAAGAAAAAGTTACTCGATATATTAATAGTTATATATCATTTACATCGCTGGCTCCATTGAGCAGAGGTACAGAAATTGCTGGGAACTTTCTTGCCCAATCCGAATTAAAACAAACAAAAGAAAAGTAGAACCATCGCCGAATAGAAATCATCCGTTGTTTAGTCAGGGATTACCCTGTAAACACTCTGTAAAACACAATCTGTAATCACTCTGTAAAACACAATCCACAGTCGAATTTCCATCGCCGAATAGCTAGGATCCATTATATAAGACAGGAAAACCATCAGCAGAGTAATGAAACCTCCAGGGACCGCTGTAGTAAGCTTGACACTGATGGGGGAGAAAGGCCGAACCGGTTCACACTCCCATCTCAAATCAAATCAGGGGGCATCCCAAGGTTTATAGGAGAGCTAACACAGTTCAAAATGCCGAGGTTAATTTCACCAAGGAGATCAATGCAATGAGTCCTCCGGTCGGTGCAGACTCATCTAATGTGCCCAAAGTCAGCACAGAGAATCATTGAAATAGGTTTAAAAATGTAGTGGGACTGACGATCCCATTCTCCGAATGGAAAATCGATAATCGCCCCACCACTTCGCTGAGAGCACGTTTGGAAAGGGCGTCCGCCTGCTGATTATGTATTCTGGGTATATGCCAGAACTGAATGTCCCTGAATTGCTTCTGAGAGTTGCTTCGAAAATAGTGTAAAGCTTGCCATAACCGGCAGCGGGCATAGAATACGAGCGGTCTGTATCATAATTGTAGAATAGGTATTATATTCGACCACAGATGGTTGTTGCTTGTCTATGTTGTGGAGGTATTATATTCAGAATCCAGTTCTCTAGTTGTTTCTTAATATTGTATTTGGCTGGTGTTGAATTGTGTTGAAGACTGGACATGGAATTTAATTGATTTGGTTGGTTTGTTTGCAAGTTTGTTCTTGTGTTGTTTGTATATAATTTTGTTTTCTCATTTGTGTTGTGGTTGTATGTGTGTGGCTTTGTGTATGATGTTTTTTATATGAAAATGAAAATGGGTATCATGGGATTTGAGATTTTTTTAAAGAATAAAGAAAAAAAACAAAAAAAAAAATAAATTGAGTGAAATAAAAACTCTTTGAAGATGGAACCTATGAGCCCTTTGCAATATTGGTGCGGCCCAGTAATTAGCCTCTCAATTCTAGAATTGGAGTTGAGATGAAAACCTTTGCAATATGGAAGCTATTGGCGTTGGACCAGAGAATCATCCTCTAAATCGAATTCTAAATTTGTACTCCAAACATAACAATTGTTAAGATTTGTGCAGAATCCGAAATGGACTGATATTGGGATTTTTATTCTAAGAAGATTAGGATACATTATCATCTAAAAGATCATAAATACAAGCAACAAGATCAAATCTATTGTATGTCTTATATATTGGTGTTGGACTAGGTGATCATCCTCTAAATTGAATTCGAGATTTGTACTCCAAACATAACAATTGTTAAGATTTGTGCAGAATCCGAAATGGACTGAAGTTGGGATTTTTATCCTAAGAAGATTAGGATACATTATCAGCTAAAAGCTGATAAATACAAGCAACAAGATCAAATCTATTGTATGTCTTATATATATTATAAGTTTGTGATTATGAATTATCTTCTAATCTAAATATATATTAAATTATTTTTTATTGTTTTTCCTTCCTCATCACCACCAGCCCAATAAATCAGGGTTTTATGATTTTTTAATCCATCTCATGTGCTAAAAAAAATCCTAGATGGAATAAAGAGATTAAAATCGAATAAAAATATTAAAACAAGAAATCCCTCTCTCTATCTATTTGCATGCCTTTATTTATATCTGTTTTTATTTATTTGTTTATTTCTTTGTGTTTATTAACTTGGAAATAATGGAGAAAGTGCCAGTTATAAGCTTCAGTTGTGAGAGTCAGTTGTAGGCATGTAAGTAATCCGTTTTCATTGAATAAAAAAAAGAAGTGAGCATAGCCTCACCATGTTTGTTTTGCATATTTTATCTTGGTATCAGAGCCACGGGGAGAGGTGCGGAAATTCTTGAAGTTCACATGTCCCTCCTCTGGTAGGGTGCGACGGCATACTACTCGAAGTTTCAAAAAAAAATTGAATCTTGGATTTCCGCAGTCTGTTGTGTATTACAGTGCAGAAAGTTTTGGAGATTTCCGCAGTCTATTGTAGCGAGAGGTGCGAACTTCTCGCAGGCTACTGAAGTGTGAGGTGCGAACCTCGTGCAGGCTGTTATAACGAGAGGTGCAGAAAAGTTTATTGTCTACGCAGGCGTGGATTCTTGAGTCGCATGGAGAACTGTCTACTTGCAAATCGCGTGAGCTCGTGGGTGGAAGGCAAATCCTAAAGGTTTCCGAGAGCAAATCCGTAGAAAGAGATAGCGTGAAATTTCAGAGGGAACCCACGATTTGCTTGAGCATTGAAGTGTGAGGGTCGATCCACCATCTCCCATCTAATCCGTGAGCAAGTTTGCATGCGTGAGCTTTGAGCAACATTTTGCATGTGTGGAGTGAAGGCAAATCGGTAGTTTGCATGCAGGTAGATTGATATGGATCAGTGGTATCCGAAGGCAGAGCGACAGACTACTCAACACAGGAGAAAACTCAACAGAAAGCTGCATATCCTTGGTGATTCACTTGCAAAGACTAAATTGCAGTGATGGCGAATTCGCTAGCAGAGACATACCTCAACGAAGCCAACAAGTTAGATGGCTCAAACTTCATTAACTAGAAATTCAAGATGCCGACGCTCATGGAGGGCTATGGTGTTTGGAACATTGTGAAGGGAACTGAACTGAAACCTGATGCGACTGTCGGTCCGACAATAGCACAGATTCAAGACTGGGAGAAGCGCGAAAATAAGGCAAAGGTATTGTTCTGCATGTAAGTTAAAGATAGCATAATTCCACATATTAGAGACGCTACAACTTATGTTGCAACATGGACAACGCTTAAAGCATTGTATGAAACTAGCAACACTAATCACATTTTGTTCCTGAAAACTAAATTGCTAGGCATTAAGATGGATGCAAATGAATCTATTAGTTCATTTTTGGGTCGTATTAAAGAGGTGAAAGACAAGTTAGTAAATACAGGGGAAACTATTTCCAACACTCATCTGGTCACTATTACTTTAAATGGTATGCTAGAATATTATCATATGTTCATAACAGGTCTTGCAGCAAGGGAGAAACCTTCTACATTTGAAGAACTGACAGGAATTTTTCTACAAGAGGAAGAGAGGGGCGCGAATCTGAAGCCTCAGAGTAAAGAATTGGCACTGTGGTCAAATAATAGATCTACGAGAGGGAGATCAGGAGTAAGAGGTAGAGGAGGCATTTCATGGTAGAGAGGTGGTTCATGGAAAAGAGGTAGTTTATTGCAGAGAAGACAATCTCCAAATCAAGGTATGCAATTTGATAGGAATGAGTCAAAGGGTTGTTTTTATTGTGGTTGACCTGGACATATGGTTAAAGACTATCATAAGAAGAAAAGTGATAAGGCTAGGAATAAACCTAGAACACATTCAGGTCATTATGCAGAAAAATCTTCAAATCAAGATCTCATATTATTTATTGCTAGTGATGATATTGATGAACCCCCGAATTTTGACTCACGACATCTTAGGTTGTTTGTGTCTAACGCTGCTTTATCTGCTAAAACACATGATTCTGATGCCTGGTGTGTGGATTTCGGAGCATCAGTACATATGAGTTGTAATAAAAATTGGTATGCTAATTTTAAAGAAACACATAATGGTGCCAGCATATATCTTGGAAATGACAGTGCTCATCAGATCAAGGGATATGGGGACATTCCTATGACATTGCTGAATGGTACTCTTCATCACATTTGCAATGTGGTGTATGTGCTAGTAATAAATAAAATTTGATCTCTGTGTCCACCATTACAGATCAAAACTTGAAGGTTGAATTCTTCAAGAATTATTGCATAGTGAAGGATCTGGTGGACCACTTCCAAATTGTTGCAATGGGAGTCAGAGCAGGAGGTCTATACAAACTTGATGTTACCAGCAAAGCACATCATGCACTGACTTCTGCAACTATGCCAACAGAGAGTCTTTGGCATCAAAGGTATGGACACATCAATCATCCTGATTTATTGTTATTACAGAAAAAAAATATGGTTGAAGGAATTCCCATGTTAAAGAATGAGAATGTTGCTTTTGATGGATGTGCATTAGGAAAGATGCATAGAGATGAATTCCCCTCTAATCCTAATAAGAAAAATGGAGTTGTGTTAGATCTTGTGCATATTGATGTTTGTGGGCCTATGCAGACTAGGTCTTTAGGAGGTGCATTTTACTTTTTGCTATTTATTGATGATTGCATGAGATACACATGGGTTTACTTCCTTAGACGAAAAAGTGATGTTTTCGAGTACTTTAAGGAATTCAGAACCATGGTGGAAAAGAAGATAGGAAAATCCATCAAAATCCTCCGTTCAGATCAAGGGGGAGAGTATAAATCAGGGACTTCAACAAATATTGCAAAGATAATGGAATAGTACAGTAGTTTACAGTACCTCACAGTCCACAGCAAAACGGAGTTGCTAAAAAGAAAAACATAACTCTGGTAGAGTGTGCACGTAGTATGATGAAAGGTAAGAATCTCTCAAATGCATTTTGGGTTGAAGCCATAAATACTGCAGTTTATTTAAAGAATAGAAGTCCAACAAGGTTTCTTGATAATGTTACTCCTTTAGAGGCCTTGTATGGTTCCAAACCCGCAGTTCATAATTTGAAAGTATTTGGGTGTAAGGCTTTTGCTCATATTCCAAAGGAGAATATGAGGAAATTGGATGCTAAATCTATTAAATGTATTTTCATTGGGTACTGTTATGAATTTAAAGCATACAAACTATTTGATCCTGCTACTCACAAAGTATTTGCAAGTAGATATGTATTTTTTCATGAGCAGGAAGCAGGAAATCATGACGACAACAGTCATGAGGAATGACGGAGACCTCTTGATGAAGGAGTTAAAGAAGAGCAGCAGCAACAACAACAGCCCACACAACAACAACCATCCCCGCAGCAACAACAATAGCAACAACAAGAAGGACTCGGTGATATGGACAATTCAAGTAGTCACAGTTCACCTAGAGGTGAAAACACATCTTCACAAAGTGGGGAGGAAGATAATTAGTTGAGAAGATCTTCAAGACAGATTCGGCTTCTTGAGAGGTATAAATACTATGACCTAATGAGTAGCATTTCAAATTTCATAGAACCCATGAATTTTGATGAAGCTAATGAACATGATGAATGGAGAAATGCAATGGAGGAAGAATATGAATCTATAATGAAAAGCAATACTTGGGAATTGACTAGATTGCCTAAACATAAGAAGCCCATTGGATGCAAATGGATATACAAACCCAATTTTAAATTAGATGGTAGTATAGATAAGTATAAGGCTAGACTGGTGGAAAATGGGTATTCACAAACATAAGGTATTGATTATGATGAAACATTTACACCAGTAGTTAAATTGAATACTATCAGAATGTTAATTGTTTTAGCTACAAAGTACCATTGGAAGCTGCATCAGTTAGATGCTAAATCTACATTTTTGAATGGTGAGTTAAAGGAAGAGGTTTACCTTACTCAACCTAATGGGTTTGTTGAAAAGGGGCAAGAACACTTAGTGTGTAAGTTAAAGAAAACATTGTATGGACTAAAACATGCACCTAGGTCATGGTATGAAAAGATAGACTCTTTCTTTCTTCAACAGGGTTTTATGAGGAGCAAAAGTGATCCAAATTTGTATACCAAATTTGATGAACAAAGGTGTATAGTATTGATTTCATTATATGTTGATGATTTAATAATTACAGGAAATGCAGAGAAGTTAATTAATGAAATCAAGGAGCAGTTATCAAAGGTATTTGAAATGAAAGATCTTGGTGAGTTACATTACTGCCTAGGTCTTGAAGTTTGGAGAAATGCAGGCCAAACTTTTGTTTGGCAGACTAAGTATATCAGAGAAATACTTAAGAGATTTAAAATGGATCAGTGTAAGTCTTTTATTGTTCCCATTGAGCAGAATGTGAAACTTTCTTGTGATGATGGTTCGAAGGAGGTGAATGGCACTATGTATAGATAGATGGTGGGTAGTCTGAATTATCTCACCACAACCAGACCTGATATTTCATATTCTGTGAGTGTGTTAAGTCAGTTCATGGCGAAACCTCATGAAAGCCATAGGAATGCAGCAAAGGAAGTACTCAAGTATCTAAAAGGTACACTTTATTATGGTATTAAATATATTGATGCATCTGATGTTGAGTTGACAGGTTATTCAGATTTTGATTGGGTTGGCAATCTGGATGATCGAAGATCAACCACTGGATATGTGTTCAGCATTGGATCCAGGGTTGTTTCATGGAGCAGTAAAAAACAACCTACTGTATCTTTGTCTTCCACTGAAGCAGGATATAAAGCCTTGTGTGCAGCAACTCGTGAAGTTGTTTGGTTCAGATGACTTATTCAAGATGTTGGAGAAGAACGAAAGGAATCTGCGATGATCAGATGTGATAATCAAAGTTCAATCAATATTGCGAAGTATCCATTTTTTTATGCAAGGACAAAGCATGTTGAAGCTCAGTATCATTATGTTCGAGAAAAGTTGCAGTCAAATGAAATAACTCTTGTGTATTGTAATACTAGTGAAAATGCTACTCATATTTTCACTAAGCCTCTTGGAAAAAATAAGTTTGAACTGTTTAGGGAGATGTTAGGTGTAAAAGTCAATCCATTCTCCATTAAGGGGGAGACTTGGAAATAATGGAGAAAACGCCAGTTGTAAGTGCCAGTTGTAAGCTTCAGTTGTGAGAGTCAGTTCTAGGCGTGTTAAGAGTCAGTTCTTAGTTAAGAGTCTAGTTGTCTTTGGTTTTCATGTAACTGACTCGGTCGAGTCTTTTCCTATATAAGGATGTAATCCGTCTTCGTTGAATAAAAAAAAGAAGTGAGCATAGCCTCACCGTATTTGTTTTACATATTTTATTTTATTAATCTTTTGATTAATCCGTAATTTTACTCTCTTACACCTATAATTATAATGAATGGAAGAGTGGCTCTCTGTGTTTTGTTTATCATTAATCTCATTTTTTGTTTTGCTCCAATATGTGGGTTGAATCTATCATGGTGGTTGTATATTCCTGTCCACTGAACCTGAACAAGTCTTATCAAATGATCAACCCTACATATATATCTTTGTCGGGATCTTTATTGTTTGTAAGATTACATATGCAATATAGAACTACCATTTCGCGATTAATGTATGATTTCCTTTCAGATTTTGTGAAATTTTTGATCTACCATATATATGCCATATGCCATTAAAATTCAGGTATAATTATTGCATACTTCCAGCGCGGAAAACCTCTGCACCAATTGCATCCACAAGATTAACATACCATAGACAATGCAGAAGAAACACCCGAGAGAGCTAATTCAGATTTAAGTTCATATAATTTAGGATTTGTGCACTTAACTCGTCTGCCATTCATCTTCAATGAAGGAAATTAAATCCAATTTCACGCTCCAACGGCTGGGCTTACAGCTATTCAACGACTTCATTTTCGAGCCACCTAATAGGATCAGACTATACTCACTCCCTTGCAATGTTAATGTTAAACTATGCTAGGGTTAAGCTTATATTAGGGTTAATGTTTATAATAGAATTATAATTAGGTTAGAATTAAGGTCCGTGAATTAAATAAATTTATTTGCTTTATCAGTTACAATTATGTGGATGTGCTAGTTTATGATACATGAGTTTATGATATATTTCAAAGGGAATTTAGTTTCAGTAAATAAAGTAAAAATAATATTAAAAAAAATGTTTTACATTATTAAAAGATAAAAACAAATAAAAAACAGATTATACAACTTAAGAAAAAAAATACTCTATCAGAAATAAAAAAATAATATTACATCCCTCATTTTCCCCATAATCTTCATGGATTTCACTTATGAAGAAAATATTCGCGTAAGAGCATCGGTATGCTTATCTCAATTCAATACCATGTAAACTATCTGATTTTCAGAAAAAACCGTATTAAGGTCTCAAGCACTTGCATGTTGAAAGGCCTCGGAGCCCCTCCTTTCAGAAAAGACCATATTAAGGACTAAACCACTTGCATCTTCGAAAGCTGGGAACCCCTCCTTTCAAAACTTTTCATGTTAATCTTCATTTTCGAAAGTAATTTTTTTAAAATAATTTTAAGGTTCGTGAAAGTCGTGGAATGCATAAGAAAAATGAGCATACTAACCTACTGGATTTACGTTGTGATTAAATGAATACATGCATCCTCAATCAATTTTCGAAATTATTTTTTTTAAATAATTTTAAGGTTCCTAAAAGTTCTGGATCCTCAATCAATTTTCGAAAGTATTTTTTTAAATAATTTTAAGGTTCCTGAAATTGCTGGAGTGAATAACAAAAATGAGCATACTAGCATATTCGATTTAAGTTGTGATAAATTAATACATGCATCCTTAATCATGTTTTGATGTTACTTGTTTGTGCCTCATGAATGCCTTCTGTGTGTTTTGTATGTTGGAGTATATCTTGTTTGCATGGTATCTACTCTATATGAAATTGTTTTAGTTTATTAAAGCATACGTATGATCATTCATTTATGTCATTTTATGATTGGTGTACTTCCAAGTCATGTGTATAGGTGTTATGCTTCATTTTCATTATACTAATTCTAAAACATAATTCTAAAACACAGTCATATATTTAATAAAATTTTATAATGAGATACATAATTATGATGAAAGATTAAAAAAATAAATAACTATTTATATATAAATTTGCATTTATTAAATACAAAATTTTACAATGACATAAATAATTATAATAATGAATAGATTAAAAAATAAATAATTATTTATATATAAATTTAAATTAAATGTAAATTTATTAAATAATTAAAATATAAATTTTTAAATATATTATTTTATCATTTAATATAAAAACTATATACAACATATGACCTAAAAAAAGATTACAAGCACAAGAAAATGACACTAAGCAATAAAGAATAGAAAACTAGAGAGTATAACGTTAGCAATGACGAAACGGAAACTAGAGAATGTGACATTGACGTCGATCCATGTTTAACAATGAAACATTATCAAGCTGTACAATTGTGTTACATGACATGACTCAGTTCTATAGTTCTGATATTGAGAAAGTTAGAAATGTGACGTTAATTAACAAAATCAAAATGTTTGTGTTATATGACATGACTCAGTTTTATGATGTTATAGTTCTGATATGGAGAAAGTTAGAAATGTAACGTTAATTAACACAATCAAAAAGTTTTACTGTGTGTTTAATATGTTCACATAGTATTGCGTGTTATAATATAACACACATAGTATTGTGTGTTATAATATAACACACATAGTATGTGTATTATATTATAATAACACACATAATATGTTCACATAGTATTGTGTGTTATAATATAACACACATAGTATGTGTATTATATTATAAAACACATGGTATGTGTACACATATTATGTATGTTATATTGTAACATACATAATATGTGTGTTAATAACACACATATTATGTGTGTTATATTATAACAGACATATTATGTGTGTTACAATATAACATACATAATATGTGTACACATAGTGTGTACACATAATATGTGGGGTTTAGTTTTGATAAGGTTATTAATTTAAATCATGTATACAATATCTAAATGACATGTTGCACGACTCAAGTTATACACATCTATGTATTATTTACTTTTTCCGGACCGTTTTTTATTTTTCTTGTTGAATTTTTTTTTCATATTTAGTTGAAACTTCATTGAAAATATCACGTGAGAATGCCTGAGAACTATACCAGTGGAACCGGCTATAAGTAATAGATTAACAACTTACTGTAACTGAAACCAGGAATAGCCCACTAACTAATATAAACCCATTTATGAGCCTTGCCTATATAGAGCCGTACACATAATGTTAAACTAGCCTCCAAGTACCTCCAACCTTGGCTAGCCTCACAGAGACAATTGTATTTTCATATAAAGAAATTTATTTTGATTTATTTAAGATGCCTTAACTATTTTAAATTAGTTGTATTGACACGGTTCCTGAATCTTAAGTCTGAAATTAACTAGCTTAAGTTATGCTACCAAGTTTGTGGTTTATTGAAGATGAATCTTACTTGTTTGTTTGTTTGGTTGTTTCTCCATTAAATTTGAGTAGCTCAGTTCGAGTTGCGATAAATAATTGATGTCGTAATTGGCGTAACTAATTTCAATTATAATTGGTGTAATTGGTATAACCAACTTTCATAACAAACTCATAAAATTCAAGAAGCAATAAGGAATTCAAGGAGTTAAAGAAAACAAATCTCGTTTTAGTGTTTCAACTTTCATAACAAACTCATAAAATTCAAGAAGCAACAAGGAATTCAAGAAGCAATTCCAACGAGTTAAAGAAAACAAATCTCGTTTTAGTGTTTCTATGCGGAACTTAAACATAATTCACTTATGGAAAAAGCAACTTAATTTCATATTTGTATTTCATGAGGCTAAATATGTGTCTTTGAGTTTGAATTTTATATATATATATATATATATATATATATATATATATATATATATATAATTTAAAACATTTAAGTTATATGATATTTAAATTAATTTAGCATTGCTATGGAATTGGTTATATAAGCATAGGATTTGTGACACGTGTGTATTTATACAATTTAAATAATTAAAGATGGATAATTATATATAAGTTTTAAACATTTTACATCAATGTAATGTATACACAAATTTTTAAGTTATAAAAGGAAAACAAAAATAAATAAATATATACACATATATTTACCTTCAAAACCTAATCCGTAAAACCAACAACTTCCATTCATCTTCCATTTTTTACAACATAATATATATGTATAATTTTTTAGAATACTATATATATATATGGTGGCATGTGAAAACTCCCTAATTGATTAAGAGAGGATTAGAATTCAATGGTAGATCCTTAACAAAAATTACATGACCATGGACCACAAAACCGTGTGCCACAAAACTACCAAAGGGGCAAACCATACCAAGAATAACGGCTCAATAAAAACCTATAGATGATTTTTCACTTGGGGGGGTAAGGGCGGGCACGGCTTGGGGACCTCTTACAGGTCTCCTTTAGTCACACTAACGGGGAGCTACCACCCCCATCCAACCCTCTTGTTACCCCCCTCCTGCTAAACCAGAGCCTAAAGTGGAGCTACAACCCCCATCCAACACCCTTGTTACCCCCCTCCCACTAAACCGTGCACAAAGAATATAACACATACCCAACATTATCCCACTTATTGTTTTATTTAGATATTGTGGGCCACATAATTTATTTACCAATGATCCACAAGAACAATACCCATTTTTTCTCTACACCAAGAAAACTTATTTGTGCTCACAGACTTTGAAAGTGAATCTGCAACATTCTTCAAGTTGCTAACCTTCACTAGAAACACCTTCTGTTCTTTAACCATGTCTCTCACAAAGCGATAATAAACATTAATATGCTTTGTCTTATAATGATAAATTAGGTTCCTTGGCAGAAAGATTGCACTTTGACTCTCACAATCTATCCTTACATCTTTTTGTACCAACTCAATACCTAAACACAATCTCTGTAACCATACTTATTTCTTCCTTGCATGAGTGGTTTTCATTTATTTAGCTTGTTTAGTTGAGAGTGCCACTATGGACTGTCTTTTGGTCTGTTAGCAACATTTTTGGTATCGGGGCACGAAGGTACATAGGTCTGCAGGATTTCCCAGGAAGCGCCCAAGCGCAACACAGAGGAACCCCTTTTTAGTTACAATTCGAGCGAGTGGGCGAAGTTTTGTTGACGACTGTCGAGATCCACCTATAAAGCTGATCAATGGTCATCGGGATTTTGGAACTACCGAGTTGCCCCAGGGTTGATTCAAGAGACAACTCCAATAATTCAAGTCAATTCTGGGTCGTACGATCCAAATTGGGATAGGTGGCTTCCAGTCGGCGTATTGGGAATTGGAGTTTCGGGAAACAAAGAGCCTCTCATTCATTGCAGTTGAAATCGTCAATCGGCGAAATGCTGAAAGCACCTTTGGAGCCGAGCCCGCGGTCCTAGCACCAAGTCACTTCAAGCGAGCCTGTAACTGGGGCCCACGACATCACGAGCATTTTTCAGTCGTCCATCTAAAGGGGACACCTGGTAGCAAATTGAGTCATCTTGGTGTTTTGCCCCTCGTGACTCCAAAACGCAAAGAGTACCTCCGTTATGTTTAGATGCGTGAGGTGCCGGGAGAGTCCTGGACCTGGGCCCACAGTATCGTCAAGAGAGCTAAGATCTGTCAGATCTAGAGGGACGCATGGTGCCAGATTAAGCCATCTCGACATATCACTCATCGCGATTTCGATCAGCAAGGATCAGCCCCTTCATAGTCGCGAACGTCGAAAGCACATTGCGAATAGACACGAGGTCACAGTCCGTGGTCACTTGGAGGAAGAAAGGAGCTGCGTAAAGAAGGCCGAAGGCGCCGAGTTTAGTTACAGAAGGGATTGTCGCGATCTCTAGGGGCCATCGGATCCAACCTCCATAATGGTTCTTGCCTGGAGTAAATGATGGCAAGAGCGGGTGGTTGAAACCTCCTCTCATTCATTTAGTGAGGGAATGGAGGGTCTGGCAAGCCGTCTGCCCAAAGAAGTCCTGTATATCGATTTTCTCAAAGAAACCATGCCGAAGTCCTCGACTCGATAGAGAAGTCTGCACACGCTAGCCCAACACTTAATGGCTCAGCTACCCTTCTTGCAGGAGCCATGCGTAGTTAAGATGGCGCTTAAAGAAAGATATCAGTACGAGTTTGATTGAAGGGACACCAAGCTTTGGGAGACTGGACACGCCTCTGTGAGGTGGATCTTCCTGAGTATTTAAACTGAGTCTTTGTATTTTTGTAGAGATGGATGGTTGATCAAAGCTCCCGATTGTAAGGTTTTGATGACGCGCTGGTCGCTCTGGTCAATGTATCAGGCATTCGAGGCTTCTTACTTTATGGATGTCAGTTTCTTTTCCATCTCTTTATTACTGTGTTAGAGAAACTCGGAATTGGAGGATCCAGTCGAGTTATGGCTGTTATAGGATGATGTAGGTTGGATCACTGTAATAGTCACATTGTCTCTAATCGGTTCTTGTGATGTTCTCAATGATGAAATGACTTGGAATTGAAGGATTCAGTCTAGTCACCCCTCAGCTCCTTGAAGCTCTGGACCAAGAGGATCTTGGCTTCCGATTTTTTCATCCTCAAGCTTCTGAAGGCATGTTGCCCAAGGAAGTCTTGCTCACTCTTCTCACAAGTCTTCCTTCTTCCACCCTTTAATCATTTGCTGACAGAAGTTGGATCAAGACCTCCCTTACTTCTACATACCAGGCCCAGTTTCCCAAGTTAAAGCTATATTTTCTTTAGTCTTTACCAATCTGATCACTCCATTAAACAAACCGTGACATAAAAACTGATGGGCGTCGGGCTCTGCTCCTGCAAGCAATTCAGGAGTGACTTCTGATGCTAACATTTCTGGCGCCATTGTCGGGGACGAAGTTGAAAATTTTCCCTGGTTTTGAACGACAACGATCAACTGATTCTGAAGGTGCATAAGAGATCAGGATTATCAAGATTGCTACTGTGCACCTGGCAACTCCACTCTGATGACTCCACTGGGGAGAACCTGCTCTATTAATTGTGGCTTTCAGAGTTAGACACATGCGGTCTCATCCACAACTACCTCTAGCTACACCTGAAACTGATTCGGAAGTGGTTCTCGGGAAAAGGAAGGACTTTGAAGGAGAAGCTTCCACTGCCGATCCAGGTAATCCGCCATCTCCTTCCGTAAGAACTCCTTTTTCTCCTCCTTAGTTTCTTAATAAACCTCTTTCAAAGGTTTCCCGTTTCCTGGAATTTGGGAGTGTTCCTTCTGATTTTTCCCCTCCTGGTCTAGGATTGGAGGGAGAAATCCTTGTCACTCCCCTCTCCTCTGAAGCTGGACCTTGGAATAGACCTAGGACTACAGAAGATTTCCCCACTCCTGCACAAAGAAAAACACCTGCTGACTTGAACTTGTTAGCTTTCTCCTTAAATCCTCTCTTGTTTCCCGCTCCACTTCGAGACTCATTCCCAGTAGCCCCTTCGTGAACTCCTTCCCCTCCAAGCTCTCCTCCAGCTTATATTCCTATGGCTGGTGCTAATCCCCCTCTGAATAGAATGGATGCCATATTTGTTTCCAGATACGTTCCCTTAATCCTACCCCATCCTATGAATCCTCTCCCTGCTGGAGACTACTTGAAGTATATGCCCAATTTCACTAGGGAAGGAGACATAACTATCGAAGAGCACCTGGCTACTTTCTATAGTTATGCAGATAACCTCAACATTGAGAATGAAGATGTCTGGATGAGAGTCTTCGTCCAGAGCCTGGATGGCGAGGTGAGGAAATGGTTTAGAGGATTGGGTCCATGATCTATTGCTGGGATTGAAGCCCTAGATAATGCTTTCCTGAGGCAATGGGGCGATAGGAAATATTTCATGTATTACATGACAGAGTTCGGGTCTCTAAAGAAAATGGAAGGAGATTCCATATTCGACTTCTCCAAAAGACTCAACAAGATGTATAACAAGATCCTCGCCGAAATAAAGCCTTCAGAAGCCTCGGCCAAGATTTCTTATGCCAATGCATTTGACCCCGATTTATGTCTGTTACTGAGAGAAATAAGAGCCACCTCCTTAGCTCAAATTCAAGATGCGGCCATAGAGGTGGAATCCAATGTATTAGCAGCTGATAGACTAGGGAACAAGGCCAACGTAGACAGAAGAAAGGGAAGATCCGAAGCCTCAACTTCTGGCCCATCGGTGCCTCACCCGCAAGTTGACAAACTGACCAGGATGGTGAATTCTCTATCCGCAGAGATGGAGAGAATGAAAGTGGAAGGGAGGAAAGCATACAAGGGCCCTCAGAATGCCGAAAACAAAGGAGGTTTCAGGAAGTCAAACAATTCTACTCCCCCGGCTATGCAGAGAGAAAGGGGAAGAGACAGAGACGACCAGAAAATTTAGGCCCCTTTTCAAAACAATTTTGTAACCGAGGAAGAACAAGAAGGATCAGAGGAACTTGATCCTAAAATCTATTGCTTTGGAGATACTCCTGCTTTTACTCATCTCACTCAATCAGCATACAAGGAGTCTCTCATGGACAGTCAGCTAAATGAATTGAGCAAGGGAGACAAGCCTAGTGGTAGCCAAGGTAGATATGATCTGAGGTCTAAGAAAAGGATAGAAACACTTGATGTTCCTGAGCGGTCCTCTAGAACAGAGAAGTTGACTAATGAGGTAGCGGAAAGCAATAGAGGTAAGAAGGCCCAACCCCTCTCTCCTATCTTCCAGATTCATGTTCCTGAAATAAGAGAAATTCCCAAGCTTACATCTTCTTTTAATTTCGATCATGAAATTCAAAAAATTAGAATCCCTGTGCCCCTAACCGAATTGATTAAACATGAAGGGTTCAAGAAGCGCTTATCTGAGCTTTTAAAATCTGAGGTCTCATGCCTTCCCACAGACTCCATCAACTTGCAAGATGAAAAGCCTACAGTCATTCTAGGTACCATGATAGAAGACAGGAATGACTCATCCCCTCCCTTCTACACTTCCTTGAACATACATGACAAGGTACTACACAATTGTTTGATGGATTTAGGGGCTTCTCACAACCTCATGCCCAAAACTATCATGGAAGAACTAGGACTAGAAGTCACTTGAGCATATCATGACCTCTATTCCTTTGACTCCAAGAAAGTTCAATGTTTTGGGGTTATCAAGGACCTGGTTGTGACATTGTTTCAGCTGCCCATGAAAAGTGTGGTCATGGATATTGTAGTGGCCGATGTCCCCCCCAAGTTCGGTATGCTGTTATCAAGATCTTGGATTAAAAGACTGGGGGGAACCCTGCAGATGGACCTTACATACGCTACTATCCCAATGTTCGGAGGAGAGCATAGAAGATTATACAGAGAAGCCCAACTGGCCTATATAATCATCGATGAGGCCAACCCTACCAATCATCCCATTTTCACCTTAGATACTGATTTAGGTTCCAGTGTGCTTCAACTCACCCATGCTCCTGAACCTCCTCTTAAACTTAGAAAGCAGCCCACCATTTCCCCTAAATTTCCTCCCTCCATCACCCCCATCTGGAAAATGTTCTTTGATGGAGCCTCTTCCAGGGAAGGCGCTAGAGTTGGGGTGGTTTTTGTGTCACTTGCTCAGGAAACCATGTCTCTGTCATACAAATTAGAATTTGAAGCTACCAATAATGTGGCAGAGTATGAAGCTCTTGTCCTGGGGTTAAGAGCCGCAAGGGAAATGGGAATTCAGGAGGTAGCAGTGTTCGGTGATGCAGAGTTGGTGGTCCAACAGATCAGAAACGCTTATCAGGCTAAGCATCCTCGACTCAGAAGCTACAAAAATGACGTGTGGGACCTAGTTGACAGTTTCTTCTCAGCATTTAACATTTCTTTCATCCCAAGAGAAAATAACATGATGGCAGATTCATTGGCTACATCAGCAAGTAATTTCAAAGTACCCTTGCCGCCTACATTTAGATATGAGGTGGAAGTGAAATACAAGCCCTCCATACCTGACAACATCAAACATTGGAAGGTATTCGAGGATTATCTTGAGATCAAGAAGTTCTTGGAGACTGTAGAAGAATTTTTAGAGATGCATATCGACTGAGACTCTGTCTCTGAAGAAAGGTTTGATGGGGGTAATTTTCTGAATAAGATTGCAGAGCGTAACATTGTGCAGCTACCCAGCAATCATATTCCAAGGGGATTGGTTCCTTTGGAAAGGATTTTTGATAGAAATGATGTGTCACTAAAGGGAGATACCTCGGAGGATGACACTGGTACTATTCAGTGCAACATTGGGACTGAGAGTGAGCCCAAGTTTGTCAAATTGTCAAGAATTCTAACCGAGGAGCAGAGGTCCGAATACATTGGACTTTTAAGGGAATTTGCTGATGTTTTTGCCTGGACCTATGAAGACCTCAAAACCTATGACACCTCTATCATCGAGCATAAAATCCCATTAAAAGAGGAGGCAAATCCATTTAGGCAGAAGCTAAGACAGATCAATCCTATGTTGTTTCCTATCATGGAGAGGGAAGTGAAGAAGTTGCTTCAAGCTCAAATCATTGTACCACTGAGATACTCAGAGTGGGTGGCCAACCTGGTGCCAGTAGGGAAAAAGAATGGAGAGATCTGACTCTGTGTAGACTTCAGAAACCTAAACAGGAGCTCGCAAAAGGATAACTACCCCTTGCCAAAGATGGAACATATACTGCAGAGGGTAACAGGAGCTTCCAGGATGTCCATGATTGATGGTTTCTCTGGCTACAATCAAGTCTCTATTCTGCCTGAGGACAGGGAAAAGATAACATTCACCACTCCATGGGGGACATTCATGTACGCCAAGATGCCATTTGGGTTAATGAATGCAGGGATGATGTTTTAGCGTGCCATGGACATAGCTTTTGTCGGAGAAAAGGAAAAATTTGTGGTCGTCTATCTGGATGACATCACAATTTTTTCAAAATCTGATAAGGAACATTGTCATCATCTCAGGAAAGTTTTCCTGAAATCCAGGAATTTTGGCATTTCATTAAACACCAAGAAATCTCTGTTCACCATGCAGGAGGGAAAGTTACTAGGCCACATAGTATCAGCGAAAGGAGTCAGAATTGACCCCAGTAGAGTTGAGGCGATACAAGCCTTATTGATCCTGAGGTCCAAGAAGGAGGTTCAATCTTTCCTCGGTAAGATTAATTTTTTGAGAAGGTTTGTGCCTAGCTTTACTAAGGAGGTAAATCTTATAACAGCCATGCTGAAGAAAGGAAATGAAGTAAGGTGGACCCCTTAATCCCGTCATTCCTTTGAGAAAATCAAGAAGGCCCTGACTGAAAATCCTATACTTATCAGTCTCGACTACTCAAGGGATTTCATTATTTTCTCCTTTGCCTCACCTGACATGGTGGTTGTTGTTCTATTACAGACAAACGAAATTGGTCTAGAGCAGCCTATTGCTTATTTCAGCGGAGCATTGAGGGATGTCGAAGTCAGGTATGACACTATGGAGAAGCAGGCCTATGCTCTAGTAAAAGCTCTCAAAGATTTTAGAACCTATGTCCTGCAGTAAAAAATCATCACCTATGTCCCCTCGGCTACTGGTAAAGACATTCTTATTCAGCCCGACATAGACGGGAGAAGGAGTAAATGGATAGCCAAAATTATGGAATTTGACCTGGAAATAAGGCCCACCAAATTGATCAAAGGTCAAGGTTTAGCCAAGCTGTTGGCTGAAGCAAACTGCCAAGCTCTGGGGATAAGTTTCATAAACGAATGCTCAGGAATTACACAAAGTTGGATGTCTGAAATGGACCCTCGAAAAGAACCCCCATTAGCTGGATGTCCTTGGTATAAGGATGTCATATACTTTTTGCAAGAGTTGCGGCCCCCAGACGGCCTGCAAAGGAACAAAGCAAGAGCTCTGAAGCTCAAAGCAGTTAGATACTGCCTGATCGATCAATTTTTATATTGGAAAGACCCCCTGGGGGTGCTTCTAAAATGAATGAGCCCACAAGGGGCCGAGATGATCATGGCTGAATTTCACAGCGGCCTGTGTGGAGGGCACCATTTCTGGAAAGCCACAGCCCACAAAATCCTCAGGGCTGGATACTATTGGCCTACCGTGTTCGCTGATGTCTAAAAAAAGGTCAGATCTTGCATCAAATGTCAAAAATTTGCAGGAAAGTAGCAACTCAAGTCTCTGTCATTACATCCGGTGGTGGTTTCAAGGCCTTTCCAGCAGTGGGGCCTAGATTTCATTGGAGAAATTCACCCTGCTTCCAGTGGGCAGCACAGGTGGATCTTGACTGCTACAGATTTCTTTACTAAGTGGATTAAAGCTATCCCTACCAGGAGTGCTTCTCACAAGGTAATCATTGGATTCTTGGAGGACCTCATCACAAGGTTCAGCTGCCCAAATAAGATTGTCACTGATAATGCAGCCGCTTTCGGGTCTGAGCCATTGACCAAGTTCTGTGAACAGTTCGGGATCAAACTGATTCACTCCACCCCATATTATCCACAGGGAAATGGTTTAGTGGAATCCTCTAACAAAACCCTAATAAGGATCATCAAAAGGTTGTTGGAAGACAACAAAAAGGCTTGGAATTCAAAGCTAAAATTCACTCTATGGTCTGATCGGGTGACTACAAAGAGATCTATAGGCCTCTCCCCTTTCCATTTAGTCTACGGAGCAGAAGCGGTTTTCCATTCTTAGCTGGCCATTCTCGTAGCAAAATTCTTCCAGGATTATCAAGAAGAGCCCAATGATGTGATCAGAAGGATTCATCAACTAGTAGAAGTCCATCAGGCTAGAGAGAAGGCAATGGACAAAATTCAGGACCATCAGCAAAAGATCAAGCAGGTTTTCGATAAGAAGGACAAGAAGGAGTGGTTCCAGATAGGAGACCTAGTGCTGAAATGGGATGCTCCTAAGCAAGATAAGGGAAAACACAACAAATTTGAAGCCCTGTGGATCGCGCCTTTCAAAATCTCTGAGACTTTCTCAAATAACATGTACAAGTTGCGAGGTTTGGAAGGTAATGAAGTTTTCAGCAGCCCAGTGAATGGGCATTTTCTGAAGAAATGTTTTGTTTGAATCTCAGAGGGCTCCTTTGTTTGTAAATATTGTCCTTTTTATTTCTTTGTTCATTTTCATTTTTTATTTTTCGGCCTAATGATGACTCCATAGCCCAAAAGCAAGGCACTGGGACTGCAAAATGAGTCCTTAGAGCATCGCGGGGATGACTCTATCCACCATGGAGCCTATGTTAGCAACATTTTTGGTATCGGGGCACGAAGGTACATAGGTCTGCAGGATTGCCCGGGAAGCGCCCAAGCGCAACACAGAGGAACCCCTTTTCAGTTACAATTCGAGCGAGTGGGCGAAGTTTTGTTGACGACCGCCGAGATCCACCTATAAAGTTGATCAATGGTCGTCGAGATTTTGGAACTGCCGAGTTGCCCCAGGGTTAATGCAAGAGACAGCTCCAATAATTCAAGTCAATTCTGGGTCGTCCGATCCAAATTGGGACAGGTGGCTTCCAGTCGACGTATCGGGAATCGGAGTTTCGGGAAACAGAGAGCCTCCCGTTCATTGCAGTTGAAATCGTCGATCGAAAAAATGCCGAAAGCACCTTTGGAGCCGAGCCCGTGGTCCTAGCACCAAGTCACTTCAAGCGAGACTGTAACTGGGGTCCATGACATCACAAGCATTTTTCATTCGTCCATCTAAAGGGGACACCTGGCAGCAACTTGATCCATCTTGACGTTTCGCCCCTCGCAACACCAAAATGCAAAGAGTAGCTCCATTATGTTCTGATGCACAAGGTGCCAGGAGAGTCCTAGACCCGGGCCCACGGTATTGTCAGGAGAGCTAAGAGCTGTCAGATCTAAAGGGACGCGTGGTGCCAGATTAAGCCGTCTCGGCATATCGCTCATCGCGATTTCGATCAGCAAGGATCAACCCCTTCATAGTCGCGAACGCCGAAAGCACATTGGGAATAGACACGAGGTCATAGTCCGTGGTCACTTGGAGGAAGAAAGGAGCTGCGTAAAAAAGGCCTAAGGCGCCGAGTTTAGTTACAGAAGGGATCATCGCGATCTCCAGGCACCATCAGATCCAACCTCTATACTGTTTCTCGCCTCGAGTAAATTATGGCAAGGGAGGGTGGTTGAAACCTCCTCTCATTCATTAAGTGAGGGAATGGAGGGTCTGGCAAGCCGTCTGCTCAAAGAAGTCATGTATATCAATTTTCTCAAAGAAACCATGCCAAAGTCCTCGACTCGACAGAGAAGTCTGCACATGCTAGCCCAACACTTAATGGCTCAACTACCCTCCTTGCAGGATCCATGCGTAGTTAAGATGGTGCTTAAAGAAAGATATCAGTACGAGTTTGAATGAAGGGACACCAAGCTTTGGGAGACTGGATACGCCTCTGTGAGGTGGATCTTCCTGAGTATTTAAACTGAGTCTTTGTATTTTTGTAGAGATGGATGGTTGAGCAAAGCTCCCGATTGTAAGGTTTTCATGACTCACTGGTCGCTCTGGTTAATGTATCAGGCATTCGAGACTTCTTACTTTATGTATGTCAGTTTCTTTTCCATCTCTTTGTATACTGTGTTAGAGCGACTTGGAATTGGAGGATCCAGTTGAGTTATGGCTGTTATAGGATGATGTAGGTTGGATCATTGTAATAGTCACATTGTCTCTAATCAGTTCTTGTGGTGTTCTCAATGCTGAAACGACTTGGAATTGAAGGATTCAGTCTCGTCACCCCTCAGCTCCTTGAATCTCTGGACCAAGAGGATCTTGGCTTCCGAGTTTTTCATCCTCAAGCTTCCGAAGGCCTGTTGCCCGAGGCAGTCTTGCTCGCTCTTCTCACAAGTCTTCCTTCTTCCACCCTTTAATCATTTACTGATAGAGGTTGGATCAAGACCTCCCTTGCTTCTACATACCAAGCCCAGTTTCCCGAGTTAAAGCTATATTTTCTTGAGTCTTTACCAATCTGATCACCCCATTAAACAAACTGTGACATAAAAACTGATCAGCGTCGAGATCTGCTCCTGCAAGCAATCCAGGAGTGACTTCTGACGCTAACATGGTCATTGAAATGATTACTCCTCCAAATAGGTTAAAAACATATCGAACTATAGATCTTCTATGGTATAGATATCCATCCCTATCTTTATCAACAAAGCCATATATGTCCAACTCTCTGTCCAATCCTGGTCTTCCTTACTAACACAATTCATAACTAGCAGTCCCACACAAATACCTAAAAAAACCCTTTATTGTTGCCCAATGCTCATTTCCCTGGTTTTAACATATACCTACTCAAAACTCCCACTACATGTGTAATGTCTAGTATAGTACAAAACATTGCATGCATAAAATTTCCAACTTTGCTAACATACAAAACATAGGACTTGTCCTCTTCATCTTCATGTGTCTTGGGACACTGATCTATAGATAAATTTACACCTATACGAATAGGGACCTTGACAGGTCAACATTCCTACATATTAAACCTTTGCAATATTGACACAACATATTTTCTTGAATTCAATGAGAATGAAGGGGGTGTTGGCAATGAAAGTCACTCCTGGATTGCTAGCAGGAGCAGAGCCCGACGTCCATTAGTTTTATGTCACAATTGTTTATAGATGGGTGATCAAATGGAGGTAAACTCAAAACAATAGTGTTCCAACTCTGAAACCAGGCCAGGTATGCATGAGCAAGTGAGGTCTTGCATAAATTTCAGACAGTGAGCTATAGTCAAGGGTGAACAGGTGGGAGACTCATACAAGAGAAAAGCGGAGGTCTGTTATAAACAACAAGTTTCTAACAGACTGTAGAAGAAGGAATTTAAACACAAGATCGACTTACATTCAAACGCAAAGCCAGAGGACACAATTATGTAATAATAAATCCTTTATCATAACAGAACTGCAATAATTCGCATGAGTCAGTTGTTTACGAACCCTCTTAGCATGAGATGAAAATTAGAGGGAGTAAGAAGAACTGTCTATCATAAAACAAGAAATCTCATATATAGATGCATAAGCTGAAAGCTAGAATAACTGCTAAAACATTACAGTAGGGAGCTCTGCTCAACCATCGATCATTACAAAATGGAAAAAATGCCTACATATACTCTTCCCTTCCTTTTGCCCAGCAGAGCCATCTCAGAACTTTCAATGGATGGCGTCGCCTCAATCAAATCTGGCCTACATTGCTCCGTCATACGCTACCTTAATTCGGTATGGCCCGCGCCAGAGGTAGCTGGACCCTTTGAATGTTGACTTGGCGTGTGTAGGTTCATCTGGTGAGTTGAAGACTCGACGTGGCTTCCCTAAGGAGAAATGGTACAGGGGACCCTCCCAGGCAGACTTTCGGCCGGGAACTCCATACTCTGCAATAAATGAGCAAGGTGAGGTTTGAACCACCCTCTCTTTTCTTCATTAATCTCCAACAGGTACTAGGATTTAGCTCACGTCGAATCGGCATCTAGAGCATCGCATTGCCTTCCTTCTGAGATTTATCTCAACGCTTCGGGGCTTGAGTGGCCAAATGGCAAACATAAACGCCCCTCCTCCAGGCCTGTTCTCTTACGACCAGGCGCCAGAACCATGGGCCTGATCCTGGGCGCTATCGAAAATTTGGGGTTCGGGGTTTCGAAATGCATGAAACGAGGGGTGCTTGCTCCTCGAAACCCCGATCTGCAATATGCCGACAGGCTTGCCACCTGTCACAATGAGATCAGACGGTCCAGATTCGATTTGACCCATGGTGCTTCCCCTTGCTAAACCCTGGGCAAGTGGTCGGCCCCGAAAACCCGATGGCCGTCGATCCGCTTCTATGGATGGATCTCGGCCGCCGATGGCAAAACTTCACCCGCTCGCTTGACTTGTTGCTAAAAAACGGGATTCTCTCGTGTTATGCTCGGGTGCTTCCCATGCAAACTGTAGACCTCAGTACGCCTAATCTTGAGATAAGAAATATCGCTAACATTAGGCTCCATGGGGGATAGATTCGTCCTTGAGATGCTCTAAGAACTCCTTTTACAACATCAATGCCTTGCTATTGGGCTATGGAGTTACCTATTAAGCCGAAAACATGTAAAAAGAAAATACACAAAGGTAAAAAGGACAATATTTACAAACAGAGGAGCCCTCTAAGGCTCAAATAAAACATTTTTTCAGAAAATTCCCATTCACTGGGCCGTTGAAAACCTCTTCACCCTCCAGATCCTGCAACCCGTATGTGTTGTTGGAGAAAATCTCAGAGATTTTGAAGGGGCCAATCCAGAGGGCATTGAACTTGCTGTGCTTGCCTTTATCCTATCTGGGTGCGTCCCACTTAAATACCAAATCCCCGATCTCCAACTCCTTTTTCTTGACCTTTCTGTCAAAAGCCTGTTTGATCTTCTGCTGATGACTATAAGCTGCGTCCCTCACTTGTTATCTGATCTGCTGCACTTCCACTATCTGATGAATTCTTCTGATCATATGATCTAGTTCTCCCTCGCAGTCTTGAAAGAACTTTTCCACAGGTAAGGCGAGCTGAGTAGGGAAAACCGCCTCTGCTCCGTAGACTAGTTGAAACAGTGAAGTGCCTAGAGACTTTATCGTTGTGACACGATCAGCCCACAGAGAAAATTTCAACTTTGAATCCCAGGCTCTTTTGTTATCCTCTAACAATCTTTTGATGATCTTTATCAGGCTTTTGTTATAGGATTCCGCTAAACCATTTCCCTAGGGATAGTAGGGGGTGGAGTGAATTAGCGAGATCTGAAAATGCTCACAGAACTTAGTTAAAGGTTCAAATTTGAAAGAATAAGCATTATCGGTGACGATCCTGCTGGGACAAAAAAATTGGGCTATGATATCCTCCAGGAAGATGATAATTAATATTAATAATAATAATAATAATCTATTTTTAAGGTGATTGGCCAAGCCAAATACCAAACTGGTGTATGAGACCCCCTTGTTTGCGAGACAAGGGACCCCCTCCGCCCATAGATTTGACTGGTAAAGTCTACGGATGTATACATACCCTAACCCCTATGGATTTGAACTTGTGACCTCTGTATATGTATAAAAATATATGTAAATAATGTTTTGTGTTATGTAATGTTATAACAATATTTTTAAATATCTCAATTTTATTATATACGTGATTGTTGTACATTTGTGATTTCTAACTTAGTATCCAAGTCCATGTTTTGTAAGTTTGGATGTTATTAGTGCAAGGAATTTAGAAATTAAATATCTAGTGGTTTTGGCACGTTTCATGAATAAGGTTTAGTGGAGGGGCCACCCACGATGCCTTTGGCTGTGGAAGGTATATGTTTTCTTAAGAAATTAAATATCTAGTGGTTTTTGCACGTTTCATGAATAAGGTTTCATAGACTTGATAAGGGTTTGAAGATGTGGCGCTCTTTTGATGTAGGATATGAGATTTTATTTTATTTTTTTAAATAGAGAAATACAATTATGGTAGTTTATAAAAATTGATTGTTTTTTTAAATCTTAAAGATAGATGAATATGTAAAGTTTATGTAAATGGGGAAAATGACTAAACAATGGGTATGAAATAATAGGTATGAAACAATAGGGATTCATCTATGTTAAGATATTTAGACACTTAGGAGTTAGTTAAGATCTACTTGGTCTAATATGTCGTTAGGTAAAAGTGTGTTTCTTTAGTATGCATTAGTATGCATTTGTAGTTAGGAAATCCGACGGTCACGATATGTTCCCGACATAG